>JAKVQX010000100.1:0-35051 GCA_030463015.1 Geotrichum citri-aurantii
TTAATGTCTTCTTTGTATATCTTTTGTTATTATGTTTTTTGTATGTGTAACTTTTGGATGTAAGGACAATAAACTGATTTTCTATCTATCTATCTTGCAGTAAAATGAAAAAAAAAAGTTGCAAAACCTATTAGTTAGATTCTTAACTAGGCCTCATCACTTTTAATCTTGCAACACAAAAAAAAAAACCTGTGTCGGAGTTTGGATTCCTCAAGTCTGTAAAAACCCATCTTTGGTTATGAGTTTTCTAACTCACTTTTTCAATTATAAAAACAAAATTACATGTCATTGAAAAACCTTTACTCGGAAACAAACCAAAATGCTGTACATTTAAAAATTCCTCTTAAGGAAGTTCACCCCGGAAACCGCTAAAGAGCTCAACGAAATTTGCCTGTAAAATCGGTTTTAGTTTTTCCGATAGATTAAGGTGAACAGTCATAATTACCTAGCCTTGATATCAGTTTCTTTTTACAAAAACTTATTTCAGTCAACCTGGCTCGAGACTGATAGAATATAAATTGGGCCTATAATCCATATCTATGCTGAGTTGATATAAATGTGTTTTTACATCTTTTTTTAGTTAAAAAACAACAATCATATTTAAAAATAATCACTTCTTTCGATCATATCACAATATTCAAAAGCTTAGTAAAATACTGTAGCTAAATATCTTAAAATTTATATCGATAAAAACAATATAGGTCATTTGTAGTGATAATGGCGTTCATAAATCGAAGTGCTGCGGAGCAGTTATCGACGGCCGAAGTTGAACTTGACCCGATACAGTCGTTTACAGGCTACGCGACGGGCTCAACCAGCGCAGCTGTACCTTCTGCTAGTGATGCAAAAGCCAGTCAATCCGGAAATCTTTGTAACGTTTTAGAAAGAGAACTAGAAGAAGACTCGCCGCGATCGGACATTGACGAAGAAATGGACTATCCCGAAGGCGGCCTTGAGGCTTGGCTTGTCGTGTTTGGGTCATGGTGCGCTTGGGCTGCAACATTCGGAATTACAAACACAATTGGTTATCTCCAAGCATGGCTGTCCACACACCAGCTTGCGCACCGGTCTGAATCAGAGATTTCCTGGATTTTTTCCATCTATCTTTTTCTTCTTTTTTTTGGTGGAATCCAAGTTGGCCCTATATTTGATCAACATGGTCTCAAGTATCTCATCGTTCCAGGCAGTATAGGACTTGTGGCTTCACTTGTGTTTTTATCAGTTTGCAAAGAGTACTATCAGTTCATTCTGGGATTTTCAGTGTTTGGTGGTGTAGCATGCACACTTGTATTCACACCATCGATAACAGTTATTGGGCAGTGGTTCCACAGACGTCGTGGGGTTGCAACAAGTATATCAGCCACGGGTGGTGCAATTGGTGGAGTGCTTTTCCCTCTTGTTTTGATCCGTACAATGCCTAGCATTGGTTTTGGTTGGGCTGTTCGACTGATGGCTCTCATTGATGGTATACTCTGTGTGCTTGCTATCGTATTTATGAAAACACGAAGGCCAGTGGAGCAGAGAGCCTCTAAAAAGGCAATCATTGACTTGAATGCATTACGCAATCAGCGGTTTGCAGTCACTACGCTAGGTGTGTTCATGATAGAGTGGGCATTGTTTGTTCCCATTACATACATAACCACTTACGCACTAACAAAGAAAGTAAACACGACATTTGCTTACCAACTTATTGCCATTCTCAACGCATCGTCAGTCTTTGGCCGCGGTCTCCCGGGCCATCTAGCAGATAAGTTTGGTCGATTCAACGTCATGATTGTAACTTCCCTCATGTGTACAATTTCGTGTCTTGCTATTTGGCTTCCAGCGAAGGCACACATAGTACCGCTTATCATTTTTACAGTGTTTTTTGGGTTTTGGAGCGGCTCTGGCATTAGTTTGACTCCGGTATGCATATCGCAAATTTGCCGAATTGAAGACTACGGCAAATACTATGGTACATGCTACTCTGTGGTGTCTTTAGGAACACTAACGGGCACACCAATAGCGGGCGCAATTCTGAGCCGCCAGAATGGCGACTATACTGGTGTGATTTGGTTCAGCGCTATTGCGTACCTGTTGGGCGCAGTTTTATTTACCTACGCACGCGTGCTGTCTACAGGATGGAAACTCAAGGCAATTTACTAAAAATTGACAAAAATCATCAGACGTGTATATAAGTTTACCTGGCCAAGAGCCGAGCATTCATTAAATAAGACTTGTGATTAATAACTTCAACTTTGAGCTTTACTAGTTCAGAGACTCACTGTGAAAAACGTTTCAGTTTTGCTGCATTTTGGTTCTAAAATAAACCTTCAGCCTTATGGGCATTTCTTGAATTCACAGTGCATAGCCTTTTTTCTTCTCTAAAAATCCACTTCATCTCCTTTTTCTTGCTCTTGCCATTATTTATTTAATTTTACTTTCTGACTTCACGTTCATGGAACGTGGCTTTTAAAGCAACCTGCAAGCACCTTAGCTCTCTACTTATTTTAACACATTATGAACCGCTCGCCATTGCTTCAGACGAACAATAAAAAGAACAGGAGCGGCACAGTTAGTAGTAGTAGCAGCAGCGGGCAACCGCCAACGCTTCTTTTACCGATGCCATCGCTAGTTAGTTCTAAAGATCCTAGTGCGAGCAGCAGTACAAGCAACTTGGTGAGAATCCCACAACTTCAGGGGTCAGGCGGCAGCTCTGCCACTTCAACTACTGCGTCACCTGTGCCAGCACGGCGTCTTCGCTCGCAGTCGTCTGTAAATCTGTCTAGCGCCATGAAGGAAGCGCGCGATGGCCAATATCGACACACTCGCATGGCATCGCTCTCACGACCGGACAACAACTGGTCGTTTGATATGAGCCCCCCGCCAGCCTCGCACCGTCAAAACACCACCGGCGGGAATAGCACTACCAGTAACAATAGCGTGAGTAGCAATGGTGCAAACAACAACAGTGGCGTGACCAATGGTCTTGGAAACGGTGCTAGTGGTAGCGGCGGTGCCGTTAATAGCGGGGACTTACTGGCGCTGCCGCATATGACTTTTTTAAGCTCGCGCCGGGGAAAGCGCCATAATGTTGATGCAGCAGTGACCGCTAGCACGGCAAACGCAATCAACAGTCATGGCAGCAGTACAAGCCTTCGCGGATCTAGCGCATTAGACGGTGTAGGCCATTTTTTTGGCACTGGCAGTTTGAGCCATCATGGTAACAGTCACAACATCTCGTCGTCTGCAGGACCGTCTTCTGTCAGCTCCTCAACTACGTCTTCTTCGTCCTCGTCAAAGCTGAATTTGCTTGCGCGCAAGGTCACTATGCATACAGGCGTGAATGATCTCAAAGCACACGTCTCATCGACTCTTACATCTAACATTACCGATACTGAGTTTGGATTGAAGCAGCAGCTCGAAAATTTCTCAAATACACTCGCCGACCTACAGGCTCTTAAAGTTGAGTGCGGTACACTTGTTGCCGCATTTGTTGCGCAGACCGAGACTTCAGAAAGCGACACGCAGCGGCGACTAAAGGAGCTCAAAGATGAAATGGCAAAATTTAGTAGTCTTGACGGTCTCGAGGTTCGCATCCGAAAAGCGCACGCAACTATCGATGAGCGCAAAGCCCGCCTCGATGAGCTTGGGGTCTGGGTTGACGCCCGGGAGGTTCAAAAACGAGTCTGGCGTAAGCGCGTCACTACTGCACGTAGAGCTGTTGTGTACACGCTACTCGCACTTTCGCTGCTCCTGTTTGTACTCCGCAACTTTGGGCATGTTTCAACTTTTTTTGCTGACAAAATGGTTTGGCGTCAGGACAATACTAAACTTAGCATACTCAAGGGTCTTGAAAGTATTGATAAAAGTGATTTTAAAAATACCCACTTGCAGGAGGGCGATGTGCCATTAGAGGATATCGTTTCCTGTCTGGGGGATATTGAGCATTGCCAATGATTGAGTCCGGTATTTAACTTATTTTATTATTAATTTGCATATGATATACAGTTAGTATATATTTAAATGTTTTATTTATTTATCATGTTTTGTTTGAGTTATTGAATTAATTTTTGTTGTTGGTCATCTCTATAATACGTTCAATTAAATGTTTTACTGATTCACTAACGCAATCCCATTGTTACAGCTAAATAGCTACACATAGTTAAAATTTAACCTTAATATCTTAGTTCTTTTTGGAAACTTTCTTCGACTTTTTGCTGGCGTTGAGATGATGCTGGGGAATCCAAGACTCATCGTAACCGTTTTCATTAGGGACAATGCCAGAAGATTGCTGCTCCTGCTGCTGCTTCTTCTCAACTTCGGCAGATGAGGGACCGGCGGCAGCCTTGCGCTCCTCAAGGTAGGGGCTCAAACCAAGAGAGTATGCAACATAGCCAAGACCCAGAGTGGTCAGCACCAGCAAACATTGAGCAATGATCAAACGAGCGTCAAACACAGAAATTTCGGGGTCAGTGACAGTAATCTTGACGGGGTCGACCTCAAACTCGGAGATGCCGCCTTCAAAAGCAACAAGAAAGTTAAAACGGAGATCAAAGTCGTGGGGAGGGAGAGTAACTTTCAGACCCGTAGACAGAGTGTGCTTTCCCTGTGGTGGGATCACAATTGATCCGATCTTAACGGTAGTCAGGTTGGTATAAGGCTTGTCTTGGCCAGCGTAGGTCAAAGAGCCACCAAAAGTCGCAACTTGCACAGAGAAAAACTCGCTGTTAGTAAAGGTAAAAGTAACAGGAGTCTCGTCATCATTGGCAAGCACAGCGACGGCAGAGTCTGCAGAGTCGGGGAAGACGGCCTCGACGGCAAAGTTCTCAAGTGGCTGGACAGAAGCCTCGACCTCGGTCGCGCGGGCAAACACGGCGGCAGGGATTGCGGCCAGTAAAGCGAGCGATGCAACAGAAAACTTCATTGAAACAAGCGATATGACTACAGAAAAGTAATTAACCAGTGATGACCAGAAATAGTGGGCAGGGAGAGGGGAAGTGGGATGGAATGTGATTTATGGGGGAGGAAGGAAAAGTGGTGACTTGTTCAGATATCTTTCCAAGGTTCGCGAAAGGAAACATGAGGAAAATTTCACAGGGTTAGGGCGTGCCGCGCTCAAGCCAAGTACGTGATTTGCCAGCGCGCCTCGTATCGGCGTCAGAAAAGGGCAGACAAAGCCTGACAAGTCCATGTTAGGAATTGGATAGAAACAAGTGTGTAGAGCAAAAGAAAACTACAAAAAAACTGATAAGAGAAGTCAAGTCGTTAGTCGCTGACTTAGAAACTAAGAAATTTTAATTCAAGCTTTACAGCTGTGGATTAGCTGTAAATACAGTAAACACTGATAATGATTTTTAGATACGTAAATAATAGAAGTATAGTATACATGAAATATATACATGTATAAGGACAACATTCTGATGAAACATACTGCAGACAGATTTGAATCACAATGGTACTATGTGGCAGCCCAGCAAACCACGTCCACCCCAATTTCGGCTTGGAACAAGCTTTAGTTCAACAGGCTGGGCGTTTCTCAGCACCAGCACGTTGATATTTCTCTATTGAGAGTTATGAAAGTTAGTTCGAATTCGCACAACAAACACCATTTGGTGCCGAAAGAAAGATTTAAAAAAAGGAAACTTACGTTCTCGTTCATCTGGACGACGTTTGCCAGACGCTTAAGGTGCTCGTTGTTTCCTACATGGAGGTGTCCAAACTCAACGATGGTGTCTCCTACAACGAGTCCAGCTAGCGAAGCCGGGCTATCGGCCGCCACCTCGTCAACCAGAGCAAATCCAATATGCACTGGTTTGTCGGCAATCACTTCATCTTCCTTCACCACTGTAGTCGTTGTTGTAATAGCCGTCGTTCCATTCTCACTCGTTTCCGTAGTATTCGCCGTCGCGGAGAAGCGTGAGTAGTGCGCATGCAGTTGGCGCTCAATGTCGCCAAGGACTCCCTTGAGATCGTTCCTCAGTCGGATGATCTGCGTACGCGCCGACCGAATTTGCGCCACATCAATGTCAGACCGCGGAAATTCATCACGTGTTACGAGCGGTGTGTTCATGTCAACCTTGTGTGTGTCAAGCACTGATATGAGCTCATCCAGCTCACTCTCAATGTTGGTCTTGCGTTTCATCAGCGCCCGTAGCTCGGGGCTAATTGTGCTGCCTGTGGCAGTACTACTTTCAGTATTAGACCGATTACCAATTGTTGGAGTATGTATATCAACGCCCATAGTTATTTCCTGACGTAAGTGTTGATAGAGAATATATCCAGTGTTGACTCCTGTTGATGGCAATGGCAAAAAATCCAAGAATTACTACATGTCGCGTTTGGGACTTTTAGCACCGAAAGGACAAAATTTCAAAGTCTTCTACAAGCCACAGCTGATGGTCACTCCAAGCACCAATCAATCCACATATTTTCTATCTTTTAATGATATTCAAATTGTTTAAATATCTTCAATTTTCTTACACAAATTATTAAGTGTCACGAAATTAAAATTAGCAATATATGCTGTATGTAGCTATAGAATAGCATACACGCCTTAATTAGTCCTTAGATTTCTATGTAGAATCTTCTTTGGGCTCATCCTTAGACTCATCTTTGGATTCTTCCTTGGATTCCTCCTTAGATTCCTCTTTGGATTCCTCCTTAGATTCCTCCTTGGATTCCTCCTTGGATTCCTCTGTGGACTTCACCTTAGGCTCTTCCTTCTTCTCGGCTTCCTTGGGCTTCTCCTTTTCATCTTCAGGCTGCGTTTCGGAGTCATTTTTGGACTCTTCTTTGGGCTCATCCTTCTTCTGCTCCTTGGTCTCCTTGTCACCTCCCTCGATTTCGGTTTTGACATACTCCAAAGCCTTAGTGAAGCTGTCAGCAGGCGAAATTCCAACGGATTTCACAGTAATTTTACCATCTTTAATGATCCAGTGCGATCGGACGACCCCGCCCTTGGGCGTCTTCTTTGCACCAAGGGGGCCAATTAGCTTAAACTCGGTGTCAGAAATCAAATCGTAAGGAAGCGACTGCTTGGACTGAAAGTTCTTCTGTGCGTTTACAGAATCAGCGGACCTATAAACGAGATATTTGAAGCCATTACGTCGCCCCGTGGGGACACGTTTGGGCTCGAGACGGTTAGTTGACAGCCGTTCATGCACAAAAGAAGGTTCTTTGTATGCGGGGTACAAGTGACAGAGATGAAAAAATTAGATGAGGTAAAAAGAACAAGAACACTTACAAACCAAAAATCTTGACGCTCTTTGAAGAAAACTCAGGTTCATTGTCTCTGAAGCCCCGGGCTTGCTAAGGAAAGAAAAATACGTGTTAATTGCGAACAAGTTGATTTAGGGAGATGTGCGTTTCACGTACCTTAGTGCAACCAGGGGTGCTGGCCTTGGGATAAGCTAAAAAAAAAAAAAAAAGCCTTCATTAGCAACTTGAAACAGGTTATACATACTGCAGAACAATTGAGATGGCAATAAACGCGTCGGGAAGGTATTACTTACCAAAAATGACGACAGTGCTCGACTTGGAAACGTCAAACACGTTGACGTTTTCGTCGTTCTGATTTTTCAAGATAATATTAGGAAGTGCATCACCAACCTCGAGAACTTTAGAATCAGAAGAAGTAGATGTAGTGGACTTTGCGACAGGCTTGGCAGAGGGTTTAGAAACAGCAGTTTTGGCCTTCTTCGCGGTGGGCAATTCTTTGGGCGGTGCAGGATTTTCAGCCTCGCGCTTAGCCACGCGGGCAGACCTTCTGGGAACAAAAGCTGTGTCTGTCATATTAGTTTAAGGACCAAAAATGTGATGGAGGGCGTGTAGGGGAAATTTTTTTTGGGTTGGTGGAGTGGTGGTGATGATGTTATTGGGGATAGGGAAAGAGAGAGGGATGGCGAAATGTGAAATATTGACCGGCGGGAGAAGCGACCTAGTTTCAGACAGAAAATGGCAGAATTTGTAAAATAAATCTTGAAATATAAAACTTAAATTTTTGAAAGAATGATTATGTAAATATGGAATTGCAGTTAACACCCACTTCCTTGTCCTCAACCTTCCCTTTATCATGTCGCAATATGATTGTGATTTCATAATGTGGTATGGCTCAACTCACACAAGGCAAACAGGTCTAAATTACTTTAGCCTCTGAACTTTTTTTTTTTGATTTTTTCTAACAGATAAAATTTCAGTATGAAAATCAATTCAGTTATAATGACGTTGTACCATCAGTAAATAGTCATAAAACAGAAAAACTGATTCCAATTACAATTTTCTGTAGACCATCAAACAAACTTGATTGAAAATCATATTGAGACAACCCGCCTCTTAACAGACCAGCTCATTTAAATTTTGGATCTTTGTCCAAAAATTTCAAGAGCTACCGTCAATGTATCAGTAATTGAAAAACCTAGCCACTGGCTTTTTTAAGTTATCAGGCAACCACACCCCAGTATTATTAAAAACGATCAGTTCATTTTTCACATAACAATCTATACATTAATCAAAAAAGACTTGTGTACAACAAAAATTAACCCACTTTGTGGGGCTGCGTCATTCACGATATATCTCATTTCAATGGCACCAAAATTTTTACGAACCTAGTTTGTGTGTCAAGGGAAACCCATATGAATTGTCACCACAGAGGGTTAAGTCTAGTGGAAAGACATGGTAGTGATATCTTGGGAGGCTATACTGTTAAGCTTACCATCGATTGAGGAGGTGTGGTAGCAAATCAAGAAACTTGACTACCGTTTTATTGCCTTTCTAATTATCAAGTAAGACAGTGATGTCAAGCTCTGGGTAGGCTATACTCAGGTATTCACGCTCTTGAGTTCAATATCGTTAGTTTTAAAAAGTCAAAGAAATACCAATGCTATTTAAAACGTTCTTATGTTAACTCTCCCAGACCTCCCATAATATTGCAACTCAACAGCTCAAATAGAAATTCCTATCTTTTACTTAAATTGCCAGACTAATAGAATTTCTGTTAGTGAGTAAAAAAGGTAGCTATATGTTACTGAATAATCACCCACAATTGTAAATTAAACAGTGTGTACATATTCTATTTTTGCCTGCTTTGCCTTTTTTTTTGGTATCTAGACTCAACTCATGTGGCCCATTCAAGACAGCTTGTTGACATGAAATTCATAGCCTGTCTTTTATTTGTAATTCGACATCAATCTGTAAGATTTTTTTTAAAAAACAAATTACAATTCCAAATTTTCTGGGAACTTTTAAAGCTATTGTAGCACGTAATTTAGAAAATAAACCATTTTTTTTGTTTGTTTTGTGATAACTTACAATGTTTGACAATGTTCGCATATCTAAAGGTAGTCTGTTAATTTCAGTTTTAATTTTTTCTCAATTACTACTTAGCTATTATTTATCTACTTTTTTTACATATCAGATTTTCTTAAAAAATATTTTACCACTTTTCACAAATTGATTAAGATTTTTTTTTTCAATTTTTATTTCAGGTGTTGCCTAGTAACCATGAAAATTTACTGAAAATTTTACAGGTTCGTAGAAAATTCAGTGCCATAGAAATGAAATGGAATAAAAAGTGAATGGTGCAGCCCCGCTAATAGAGTTAATTCCTATTTTAATAATGTTTTTTGGTATTATGTTTAAATAGCCATAAGGACAATAAATTATGTATGATAATATGCTTAGAAGACAGCAGGCTTACTTGATCTTGTTACAAAATGATAAATTTTAAAGCCCAAAAACACAAAAATTCGGAAAGACAAAATTTCTTTCATGTGCTGCACGAACCTTTCGTAAAGAAGAGAATTTAAGCTCATCTTTAGCTAATTAGAATAACCTGATACATATCTGGGCAGTGACATAATAAGCATCAATGCTAAAAAGGATATCTCCAACCAGGACTGTCTTCTATTAGTTCAGACTTCCCTGAATTGGGGTAGACAGTTATTATGGATTCAAGAAAAGGTGATAGTACCAAGCAAACAATTTTTGTTACAACAATCTGTTATTCTACTTTAATACATGACACTAATTGTTTACAAACATTAAGTCTTTTCTGTTTATTCTACATGATAGGTAAATTCAAGTCAGGGTATAATTCTGACAGGATTCATCTCTAGGGTACTCAATTTGGGCACTAATTGCTAGCATGTTTTAGAGTTTCAAATTTACTAATTTTGTTCTTTTTTTTTAATTTCTGTGACATATTTTTATGTTTCTCGGAGAAATCTTCGCTGCCAATTCAAAGTTTTACAGAATGATCCGGCTAAGGACTTCACAAGTGTTGATTTTTTTTGGTTTCTACAGTTTTTACCTTCGTCGTGCCGTTTGTTTAGTTTGTGTTCCTATTTTTGGAGACTTGCTTGTAGCATTTTAACTTTAAGGGGTTTTGTTCTAAATTCACAGTAAATTCACAAAATTTGTACATCGTCTGGCCCAGAAAGCCTTCCAAAATACTGCTAGTGGATGGTCCCTTGATAGGCGAGTTTAACTGACACCTCTCGATGAGACACAACATCACATGATAAAAAAACGTCTATTTCTGGCACCTGCGAATTTTCGCGGCGTTGGGACATTCGCATATCCGCGACACATTAGCTTTAAAACTTTTTTTCTTCCTCACACAGGTACGACTTTTCACTTCTGGAGAACCATCAACAACTATGTCGGACCCCCAGCTACCCCAGGATACTCAGGTCATTCAGACTACTCAAGCCACTCAGCCGAATCTGGAATCAGAGACTTCTCAAGATTTGAAGGCTTCTCATACCAATGAGATTTCTCAACAGCCGCTCCCCGAGGTCCCTGTTTCCGAAAACACCTCTAACAACAGTCGGCGCAAGAACCCACCGCCGCCTGGAATGTCTCTTTCCGCGTACAAGAAACAGTTGCGCAAGGAAAAGTTTGAAGCTGAGCGTGAGGATTGGATCAAAAAAAAGAAGGAGAAAAAAAAGGCTTTGAAGCTTGAAAAAAAGCGTCAGAAGGCCGAGGGCACGCTCGTTGTGCCGCCGCGCCGCCCATTGCACCAAACCAAATCTGATGTGTCAGTGATTGTCGACTGTGGCTTTGATGAGCTTATGAAAGAGGTGGAAGTTAAATCTCTCAGCCAGCAAGTCATTCGCTGCTACGCCGAGAACCGCAAGGCCCAGACCACCGTCGGGCTCACTTTTAGTTCGTTCAACAAGACTCTCTTGACCCGCTTTGAAGACAACCTCAAGTCGCAACATACATTGTGGAAAAATGTCACAATTCTCAACGACGAATTCACGTTGCCTGAAGCTTCTGAGGAGCGTGCCAAATACCTATATTTTTCGTCAGACTCAGATAACACCATCGAGACGCTCGACCCTGGCATGACTTACATAATTGGCGGCATTGTTGATAAGGGCCGCTACAAAAACTTGTGCAAGGACAAAGCCGAGAAGATGGGCTTGCGCACCGCTAAGCTTCCTATTGACGAGTTTGTCAAGATCTCAGGTCGACGTGTGCTAACTACGAATCATGTTTTTGAAATTGTGCTTCGGTGGATTGAGCTGCGCGATTGGAAGGCAGCCTTTGAGACCGTTCTGCCGCAGCGCAAGCTTGTTGAGGGGAAAAAGGAGGATGAAAATCCTGAGATAGAAAATACTGAAGGCACTGAAGAGTTGAGCGAAGAACTTTCTACGGTTAAAACTGATACAGTGGAGAGTGAAGAGTTTGTCGCATAATCTGTCAGAAGCTTTTCATTGTTGTATTATGTAAGTACTACTACCCTGCATAGCGTCACTGCGTTTGCCGTCTATAGAAGAATACTAGTCCGACGGCACAGTCGGTAATGAATTTTTTTGTAGAAAGTTGTGCTTATCGGTGGCCGGAAGTCGGGTGTCCGGCTACCCGACCCTACCTCCCACTTTTTTCGGGTTTTGGCTGAATGATATTTTTATTACTATTTTTTTTTTTGTTTTCTTTTGTTTTTCTTTTATTTTTCTTTTTGTTTTCTTTCACCCCCCATTGTCTCAAACATCACCAGAAGCTGTCACAATAGTTTCTAAACTACGAAGAAGCGCCTAGAGCCACAACCACCATGGCTTCCTCATCCATTGTTACTCCCAGCACACTACAATCCTCGACAGCCTCCAGCCCAACTACTTCTACGGCTACGGCGGTCATGGCCCAGGAGATGTCTGCGGTTCAAGCGCTTAAGCGTCTTTCCATCGGGGCCTCGCTCACATTAGATCCAGACCTTCCCAATTACAATGACTACACTGCCACGTCGCCCACGTCAGAGCAGGCCTTTGACTTCTCGTCAGCTCCAAGTCTTAACGCTGCTTCTCAGCAGCTGCTTTGGGTCCCAGCGCACGTCCACCCCGAAATTGCACCTCAGCAATGGAAAAACTTTGTTCAAGACAAACTGGCAGAAATCAAAGCCTCTGGACACTCAACATCTTCATCAATGTCGTCGCCAATAAAACGCCGGAACTCGTCTTTGTCGCGGCAGATAAAGGACCAGGAAAATTATACTGATGGTGCCGACGTACTTGAAAAGCGTAAATCGATTGACAATTTACAACAGACTAATCACGACCCGACAATTCTGTCGCTCTCTCAGAAGCTCGAGTCGCTTGGTGAACTCGAGGGTTGGTCAGTCGACCCGTTAGACCTCATGCGCACATTATCTATCAGTTCTACTTCATCCTCAGCCGCGCCGCTGTCTAACGATAGCGATTCGCCCATCTTGCCGTCGCCAACCTCGTCGCTGCGCAGGTCGAAGCACACGCGTTATAACAAAACGTCTACGCGAAAAAGTCGCAGAGGAGTCTTGAAGAGCGATTCCTATGAAAGTGAAATAATTACCCCTATCAACAGCAGTATAGTAGGGGAATCACAGTCTAGTTCTAACAGTAGCCCTGTTTCAGAAAACCAAATCTCGTCGCCGCCGCCCCCACCGCCTAAAGATAAGAGCCAGAAGGTAAAACGCGTCCGGATACCTATAACTAACAAGCCTCTCAGCGAGTGTCCAGAGCCTGTAGGTAACGATTACAATAATGTTCCTAAACTAGGCACACCCCGGCACAAACGACCATCGATGACGCGGCAGCCAGAAGCGCACAATATTATTGATTTGAAAAACAGCATTAAATTGAGCAATGGGCAGTCTGACCGAATAGATCTAAAAGTTGAGCGGGTGCCAGTGCAGGACATTGAAAAGCCGCAAACTAATATTTCAGTTGGTCAAGTGCCAAACCAAGACCACTCTATGCCTGTACCGGCGCCTAAAGACAGGCTGCACGAGCGTGTGCCAGTCCAACACGAGCGGCAGTCAAAGCAGCAAGGGAAACACTATCAGCAAAATTTTCAACAGCAGCAGGAGCGTTCACACGAGAAGGTTAACCGGGTTCCGGTCGCTGAGCATTTATCATCAGAACATATTGAAGTTAAAGCTGATAAATTCCCTATAAGTAAAAGTGTCGGCGATAATGAGAAATATCATAAAGTCGATAAGTTTCATCAGCAACCTGTGAAAGAAAAGTCTGAAATGCAAACTGTCACCGAGCACAGGCAAGTTGCTGATAAATTAGATCGGAAATCGATAGAGAACGTTGATAAAAAATTGATTACTGAAAAGATTGAGCGGAAACCAGTTAGCAACATTGTTGAACAAAATTTTGAAACAGCAGTTGAGAAACACCCTAATCCGGAGCCGATTTTGGAACGAAAGCTTACTAGCGAGCTAGTGGAACACAACCCGGTTAGTGAGCCAGTTGAGCGGAAACCTAGTGAGAAGTCTGAGCTACATTTATTACAGAGTAGTCATGATTCTGAGTCTAAAGTTGTTCAAGACTCTATGTGCGCTGGGCCTCAAGAACGCAAACATGCAAGTGAAAAAGTCGAACGCAAGCAGGTGTCGGAGCATGTCGAGCGCAAGAAAGTATTAGAGTCTGTTGAACGCAAACCTGTGAGTGAAAAACCTGAGCGAAGACAGGTACACGAAACTGTTAAGTCGATTCAAAAGCCAGTTGAAAGAAAGCAAGTTAAAGAGTTTGTTGAACGTATACCTGTTGCCAGTCACCAACAAGATCTAAAAAGTCATCACGAAGCCACTGAAAGGAAGTCTATTGACACTGCCGAGACTACTCATTCCGAACCAACTGAGACAGAATCAAAGGAGTTTCTTGGTCACAGCAGAAGCAAGAACCGTAAGGGAACCTGGGGATGGCTTTTTAACGGTGTTTCCTCGTCACAAATCGGCTGGAGCTCGCCAGAAAACAAAGCCAAATCACCGTCGCCCGTGCAGGGGTCTTTTGACTCTGCTACAGCTGACAAGGCTTCTGTAGACAAGTTTTTAAATAGGACCCCGTCTCCTAAAATCGATAACTCCCCAGTTCTTTCACCTACCAGCTCTACTTATGACAACATGATTCCTAAAATTGTCGTTACTACCTCCGAGGAAGCGATTGAGCCTATCGACCAACACAACCACAATCACAACCATAACCAGAACAACAACCAGAACAATAAGAATCAACAAAACGATAATAGCAGCAACGGTAACACTATTGGCACGTCTCGCAAGATATCAGGGGGTGCTAGTATTGCTGAAACGAAAGACCGTATCTCCAATTTCTTCAGCAAGAAGAAAAGCATGGCAAATCTCAAACAACAGAAGCAAGCAGAGAAAAAAAGAAGAACGCCTTCTCCTGGTCGTTCGCATTCAAAATCGCCAGTTAATAAAAATCACCATCGTTATAGATCGCGCTCAAGACATCGGTCTCCCTCACCTGAACCTGAGCCCGAACCTGAGCCTGAACCTGAGCCTGAAACTCACTCACGAGACCAGATCGACTTTGTTTCTTCGGCTGCCATGAGCGGTATTATTCCTGAAGGTATGGAGCCAACTACCAACGCTGCTGGTCTGATTTCTTACAGCGCTGAGGCCGCTGCATTTTACGGTGCGCCTTATCAGATTCCTGCGTATCAGTATTCAGATAAGTCGCTATACATGATGAACCATCGTTACGAGCCACATATTGAACGCGCAATTTACCGGCTCTCTCATCTTAAACTTGGCAACGCGCGACGCCCGCTGGCTCAACAAGTGCTGCTGTCAAATTTCATGTACGCATACCTGAACTTGATAAACCAAGGCTTTATTCGACAACAACAGGAAGCCCAAATCGAGATGCAACGCCAGCAACAGCTGCAAATGCAACAGCAACTGAAGTATCAATCTTCGGAGCAGTATGATGACTCTAATGGCGCGAGCCATGGCGGCAAGTCTAAGTACGACCAGATGTATGATTACACAACCACGACCACGGCAGACTCGAGCTCATCCTCGTCGGCGTCCTCCGTTGCTGGCGACGACATGTGGCAAGAGGATATGTTTTATGATACACAAGAGGTACGTTGAGCCTATTCATGTCTTTAATTTTATTTATTTTCCTTTAGTGCTAACAATTATTGGTTTATCAGCCTGACGAACGGTTAACACCCATCACAGACCATATTTATTCAGATAATCATTCTAGACACGGACAACATAGTCCGGTCTACAGTTAGCATTCTACGATTATTTATTTATCATTATCCAAGTAAAATACTACAATGTTTTTTTTTAACTGTTAAAGCACTATGGAGGGAAGAAGCAGGGTACAGCCTAAAAAAGGGGGGGTCGTTAGAGGATCCGGTTCGGTGAATCCGTAAGAAATTGAAAACTAAGGTAAAATCCCAAAATGCCTACAACGAGAAGCAGTCTGTATACTAGGGTTTGTGTCGAGTTTTTGCCCACGGCCACGAAGCTGGGTGGGCCAAGCGCATTGCAGAATGCATGAACTAAGACAGGCGGCCAGACGGAACCGAGACGCAAAAAGAGGAAAGCTGCGTACCAGCCAAAGATAGTGGTAAATGCAAACTGAAAGAGCGTGGTGAAAAAAATAAAAAGCGCAGGATACTGATCCGCTGCCCAGTAGAGCTCAACAGCATGGTGCACATGAGCGACACCAAAATATAGAGGCGTTAAGAGAACAAGCTGTGCCAGGTTCATACCTGAGGACGAACTGAGAAAGAGGGCAAGGATAGCGGAGCGGAAAACCAGCTCTTCAGAAAGAGGGCCCACTATATAGTTCCTCAAGCCCCATACGTTGAACAACTCAGTTTGCACATCATGTTTAAAAGCCGGCCAAGTGACCGCGCCAGGTCCGTAGCCCAGTGTGTCGCGCTTCTCCTGGTACTTAAAGTAAAATGTGTCCGCAAGTGGCCCTACAAACAGAATGGCTGTCAGCGCCAGCGCTTTCAGAATATCAAGTAGACCCTGTGCAAACGCATCAAAAGAATTCCATACCAACTTCTGCGATAGCACGGCCCAGAGCCAGTTGCTATAGACACCAGAGCCGACAAGCACGGCAGGCACGACGCCAAACATAATGATAACGGTGGCAACGGAAATAAGCGTCATGCGAAGACGCACAACAGCCGGGTCATCGCGCTTTACGGTTGCCGATGGCCGCGTCTTAGGGTGCAAATAGAAGATGCCGACATAAACGGCGGTCACGAGCAGCGAGTAGAGCACGGCTTGTCCAGCCGACAGCGTTGTAGAGTCCTCCAATTGCAATGAAAGCGGCATGAATATAACTTTTAATAGTTTATGGTAAAAATTGTAGGCTTGCACGCACAGCGAGTAAGATGTTCGTGTACAGGAAGGGTTCGCGGTGGTGAGGCGAAAGAAAAATGAATAATAAAAAATAAAAAGAGGTACAGGGGGAAAGAAAAGGAAGAGAATCAAAGAGAACGGAAAAAGATAGAGATAGTCTATTGGGAATGAAATGAAGAATCTGAAACAATTTTTTTTATCTTCGCCATTGATTCTGCCAAAAACGTACTTGAATAAACACTTACCGACCGACCGACAAAACCATCGGCCCTATCGAACTCACAATTGACATACGTTTACTTGCCATGTCAGACTCTAAAACTAATTTCAGAGTGTGCACTGTATGTGCTTCTAACAACAATCGTTCTATGGAGGCTCACCGCGTTCTAAAGAATGCTGGTTTCAATGTGCATTCTTACGGCACCGGCAGCGCGGTCCGGCTACCTGGTAGAAGCGCTGACAGTTCGCACTCGTATTCGTTTGGCACTCAGTACGATTTTATGTTCCGTGATCTTGAGGCCAAAGACAAGCGTTTGCACACCGATAATGGCGTGCTTAACATGCTTGATCGGAACCGCAAGATTAAGGACCACCCAGAGAGCTGGAAGCAGCACAAAGAGTACTTTGATGTCGTTTTTACATGCGAAGAGCGGTGTTTTGATGCTGTGTGCCATGGTATGGCTATCTCACTTTGACTAAAAAAATTTTTTTATTCTGTCTTTTTTTGCTAACTACTGTTAGATCTCATGAACCGCGGTGCTAAACTCAACCGGCTAGTCCACGTCATCAACGTCGATATCAAGGACAATCATCAAGACGCCATACTTGGCGGCAAAGCCATCTTAGATCTGGCAACGCGCTTACTTGAGTCGTCTGATCGTGACACTGACATTGTCAGTATAATTGCTCAATGGCAAGAAAAATACCCAAAATTGCCAGCCGTCTATACCGCGGCGTACTTCTAACGACTGTGAATAAAATTATTACTAGCTATATACCTGATGATTCTCAATTATTATTTATTTACGATCTAAATGACCTTGAAGCGTTTGAATCTCCTATTTTTTCTCAATGTCGCTAAAGACTTCACCAGGGAGCGGCTTGTTCTTACGCTTGCGCCAACGCAGGTTCTGCACCTCGGGCGTGTCAACTGTCGTGCGTTCTTTCAGTGGTACGTAGCGTGCAAGTGATTTGCCCTTGCCATTCCCTAGCTTCAGAACGACTTTATCTTTGCTTGGTTGCAACAATGATGTGTATGGCGGGTTCACAGACGAGTCTACAACCGCGGACATAGTAGATATCATTGTGAACTTGATCCACGATTCGTGCCAAAATGCAAATAGCCTGCTTTCCAGCCGGGTCAAGCTGTCTTGTGTCTTAAACGATTTCCATTCCATCTCAGGAAATCCGCAGTCGAACAGCACCAGTGGGATGTCGGTAGCCATTTCGTAGTTGGGCCGGCGCGGTGTCAGCTCTACGTCTAGCAGGTCTGAGACAATGCTGGGCTTCTCAAACTTTTGGCCTACAATGAATAGAATAGCAATCATTGAACGCACTTGGTGCCACAGAAAAGCAGTGCCTTTAAGGTCAAAGCAAAACAGCTGTGCATCACCTTCCACTTGCTGGATCGAGCTTGCCATCACAGTTCGCTTGAAATTGGTGATCTGCTTGCTGCCATCTACCTTGCAAAAATTGCGGAAATCGTGCTCACCCAGAAAGAGCTTAGCTGCCTCCTCCATGGCCTCAAGGTCAACGTCGCCGGCGTGGAAGAAGTATTTGTAATGCCTGTACGTACAGCTGAAACGGGCGTCAAAGCCCTCGGGAGGTCTGAGACTGATCTCGTAAAGCCGGATGTCATCAGGCAATAGCTGGTTCAAAATGTGTAAATAATCAAGCTCACGTATATCATTCTCTGGATCTGCCTGCTCTTCGAGCGTCAGTAATGATCGCACGCGCAGCGAGATGACCTGGCGGAACGCGCTCACACCCTTGTCTGTTCGGCCGCAGCGGCTAAAGTCACAGTCATTGGGATCAGCTGTCGGGATGAGCTTTGTCTGTTGCATGGCTTTCAGGATCTCACCCTCCACTGTAGCTAGCTTTGGGTCATTGACCTGTACCGCCAGTCCAGAGTAGTTCCATCCTACATAAGCAAACCGAATCGCCACATGTCGGGTAGAGAACTTGGAAAAGTCAATAGACTTCTTTTGTTTTTTTGCAGGCACAGCGCTATCATCGCGCACGGAAATTTTAGAAGAGCTCACATCTTCCAACTCGCAAATGCGCTTTATAAGATCTTCTTTTGTCCAAGTTGTATAGTCGGTCATTTTGGCAATGCAGCGGGTGCCTTCGCTCGGGGGCTCGGACTGAAAAGTTTAGGTTCGCAAACTTCAACTTCTCCCAATCTGAGAATTTTTTTTTTTTTTGTTCTTGAAACTTTCTAGTTCTCAAAACTTTAGCCTTTTCACTGTCAAATAACAGAACACATTCGCATATCAGCACACACAATGAGTAGTAAGAAAGGTTCTAGATCATGGTCAGATATAACGCCAGGACTGACACCATGGGTGTAAGTTGTCATCGGACTTTATTATCTTCATCCTGTCGTGAACTAACATTTTGCAGTCTTGAATCAGTTGAATCTCAAGGCTTTACTAAGATGACACCCGTTCAGGCCTCAGTTCTTCCACTCTTCATGGGAAATAAGGATGTGGTAGTCGAGGCTGTCACTGGCTCTGGTAAAACACTAGCTTTTCTAATTCCCATTATCGAGCGCATTCTTAAAATTGACGATATACTGAAACCCGGTCAGACTAACGCCGTTATCATCTCGCCGACTCGCGAACTGGCCGAGCAGATTTTCAACGTTCTTCAAGACATTCTTAAGTTTCAGTCCGTCGATACCAAAAAGTCAACGCTCATCAAAAGTCAGCTGCTGATAGGTGGTGACACACCGACGCACTCAGATCTTAAAAAGTTTATGGCTAGAGTTCCACATATTCTCGTCGGCACCCCCGGTCGTCTGTTGGAACTGCTAAAGTCGCCTTCCGTCAGACTTTCGTCTGTGGACAGCTTGGTGCTTGATGAGGCTGACCGTTTGCTAGATCTCGGTTTCGATCAATCTGTCAAGACTATTATTGGCATGTTGCCTAAGCAGAAGCGCGCCGGTTTATTTTCTGCCACTATCAGCGAGGCTGTTGGTGAAATTGCTCGTCTCGGCCTCAGAAATCCTGTTAAGGTTGTTGTGAAGGTAGGTTCCGGTAAGACTGAGCAGCGTATTCCCTCATCTCTTGGTATCTCATTTGCTGTCACTAAGCCCAATGAGAAGATCCCTTTGCTCATTAGCAATATCAAGAACCTCACTTATAAAAAGGCGGTTGTCTACTTTCCTACATGTATTGGCGTCAATTACTACTACACTCTCATAAGGCATCTCATGTCACTGGAAGATAACACCTCCGAAGACCTCAAAGTTTATTCACTACATGGCAAGCTTTTGCCCAACGCCCGTAAGAAGACTCTTAGCTCTTTTATTTCGACTGTTGATCAAGCTGTTCTTTTTACAACTGATGTGGCTGCCAGAGGTCTTGACATCCCCGACGTTGACCTTGTCATTCAACTCGATCCTCCTGCAGACCCTAATGTATTTCTCCACAGATCCGGTCGAGCTGGCCGTGCAGGCCGCGTCGGCCGCTGTATTGTGTACCTGACTCCTGGTCTCGAAGAAAGCTACGTTGATTTTATGTCTGTTCGTAAGGTAAACATTTCTGTGTTTGACATCCCTTACGACCAACTAAAAACCAAGCTCCAGATTTACCCAGATATAATGCGCAAGTGGATTCTGCAAGATAGATCCAGACATGACTTAGCTATCCGCGCTTATCTTTCATATGTTAGATTCTATGCAAAACACACTGCAACTTCGATTTTTAGAGTAGCTGCATTGGACTTTGTGGGTATTGCCAAAGCATATGGTTTACTAAGACTGCCCAAAATGCCTGAATTGAAGGTTTTGAAAGAAGGAGAGATGCCTGAGAACGGTTGGCTTGGAGAAGTTGTTAACGTAAGTTCATCAATAGCTTTGCATCATTGCTGGCCTGAAACTAACTTATTTATTTTAGATGGATGAGTACAAATATATTGACGCCAAACGTGAAGCGTCCAGACAGGCAGAACTTTCCACACCCATTGACAAGAAAAAGAAGACCAAGGATGTTGTCAAGAAATCTAATGAGGCGTGGTCTGGAAAAGTCGAGCGTAAAGAATTGGCCGCAGAGCGCCGCAAAAAGCGCAAAGTTCGCAGTGATGCAAAGATTGTTGCGGCACGTGGTGATGACAATAGTGATAGTGATGATGGTGTCGAAGTAGACTGGAAAGATTTAGTCAAAGAGAAGAAAAAACAGAAGACAGCAGATGTAACTGGGTTCGATGACTTGTGATGACTTGAAGTCTCAGTAGTGTGTAATCTAATCATGATAGAATTTTTATTGTTGAGTTGATTTCAAAACAACAATAAATTAGTGTTTTTTGAAATTTGGTCTGTAAGTAGTGACCTGAAAGCAAAATTTGCAATAATTATTCTTCTGCTCCTAACAACTTTTTTTCTGCCATAAGTTGACTCAATTTCATCAAATTGTTTCAAGAATCTATTTTAGCTTTTATGTAAGTTAATGTAACTTGTGTATTAGCTATTACAATTGTTGCGAATTTTTTGCTGTGTCATGTACAGTTTTTTTAATTTTTTGATTTATTACTTGTAACACTCTAATTTGAAAATCAAATACTCATCTTACTACGATCTCACATGCCTGGTCTCTATAAAGAAAAATGCAATTACAGCCTGCTTTGGAGCATTTTAAAAAAAGAAAATCGTCATAATCTTAAGAATAAAGTGCAATTGATAACTATAGTTATGTTGTCAAATTCCCAATTATTATAATAGATTGTTCTTGATTCAGATTTGTATCCAAAAACAATTCAGCCCTTAATTGAGCCAACGCCCACACTACCAGGCTTTTAAAATACAGTATAGATTATTAGTCTGATTTTTTTTTTGAAAAATATAAAACTGATCAATTTTTCTGTTTTTTAAATACTATTAATTTCCTGGTTATTAGCTATCAAACAACCAAGCCTTCATAATTTAACTGTTAGTGTGAGATGTTATTAAAAATGCATTCAAATTCTATCAACAAGTTCATTATCTTTTCTTTCGCTCTATCAAATGTTGTTGTTAGTCAAGACTATAGTCTTGCTGATGAAACATGGTACAAATTTCGTACCATAGACGATACATGCCAACCGTCTCGTCTTGGCTTTAAATCTTACACAGGCTTTCGCATCCAACACCAGATTATATCGCACGTTCCTAACATTCATCACACCCGAGTGACATATTGTTCTCTCAGCATGGTTAGTGGTTCTGAAATTTACTATCCAACAAGTCAAGGAGACGAGCTGGCTTGGGGCAAAAAGTTTTGCCAAACTGGCGGAGATGGCGATTCTATGTGTTTCATAATTGCCAGAACTAAAAAAATGGCTTATAGAGAAACAGCTTTTTTTGTTCGAAATGCTCTAGTGGGTGCCATTTTTCAGTGTCCTGGTCATATGATTGATGATGAACACGATTGTACAAATGAAAATGCGCGTCCGTTGTATCCTCTATATGCTGACGACTTTATATTTTCTTGGTATGAATTCCCTGACATCAGACATGGCGTTTATCGAATGCCTTTGATTGTGTCCCAAGACGCTGATAATCGTGAAGCAGTGGATTTTTTTCGTTCAGTCAAAGATCACAGATGGTTTCGGGAAGTTGATATTCATGAAAATTATAACTATAGCGAAAACGAACGGTTTTGGCTGAGAAAAGCATATGCTGATATTTACAAAATGTTTGCCCAGTATGCCCATACTCCTTTCAGGCTGTATTTTCCCACTATAAATTCAATCATGGCCGACAGAGGTGACGGTATTCCGCGCCGCCCGGTGTATGCTAAACCACCTCGTTACCTTTTCCAAGGTCAAGACATGAACAGCTTTCACGCTACCCCATTTGTCCATTTTAACCAAACAATTAATAATGGCATAAACAACAATATAAGAACTGTGATTTCAGCAAAGCGCTTTTATAACGCTGTCCACAACGGGGTAAACAAGCTTATGATTCCCCGCGTTCACAAACTTTTTGATGTTATCAACAGTATTGAGCCTGCAGAGTGGAACAAGTTCAAACAACGCGCCCACGATCTGTTGGAGAAGATAGAAATTACTACGCCTACAATCAGACATTTAGAAAAACCTGAAAATACTACTGCATTTCTCCTCGCTCAAATGAAACTGTAGTAATTCTTAGCCATCAGCTGCGATATTTTATAACCATGTGAGAAATTTTAAGTTGAAGGTAGTAAATAAAATAAAAAAAAAGGTAGAAAAATTAGAAAAAATAAAAAAAACAAGAAAGAAAATTTTGGTTTTTGGAATCTTAGGATAGCCTGTAGTGAAATATAAAAGTAAGATTGAGATTTAATTTAAGTGTAGTAGTTAGGATAAAATCCAGCTGGACAGAGTGACGTATGTGGTGTATGCCATGCAGCCAAATCCAAAGACAATCAACAAAAGATCACTTGCCTTTTCCCAGTTACCCCGAGCCACAGCCTTCAGATGCAACAACGGAGGGTAGACGTACACAAGAGGAATACATGCAAAACTTCCCACCAGTGAAACAAATCGGTCGAGATCATCCGCGCCACCCCACGCTACAAAAGCCGTGAAGAAAACAAGAACAAACCGAAAAATGTTCTTCTGCCATTTGATTTTGGAGTTGTATTTTCCGCTGCGCACAAATAAGCCGTTTTCAAGAATTCGAATAGCAGGAAAGAGCTGTAGCGGTGTACTAAGTAAGATAGCAAGTGAGTAGAGGCCTTGTACAGTGTTTACAAAAGCGCTTCCCTTTGGCAAATTCAGTAACACCACAGTTTGCACTTGCGAGCCATAAGCCGCGTAACTAAGTGCACCCATAGATATAAAAATGATAGTTATTGTGACCATGACAGCGCCGAGGGCTGGTCCAAATTGCGCTGGTTTCTTCATCGACTCCTGGATGGGTATAATTAACCCAATACCTTCAAACGTAAAAATAGCCGTACCAATAAAAAGGGTCCAGTCATTGCGATTAAATAGCTTAATATCAGCAACTCCCTCAGTAGCGATTGTGTAGCCGCCCCAGAAGTACAGAAACAGCAGCCCAAGAAGAATGAAAAAGTCGGCTACAAGCGCAGTTCCTGATAATTTGGCAATATTTCTGATCATTGACAACGGCATAAACACCAAGAGTTGCAAAAAAATGAGCGACTCTATCTTAATTAAAGTTTTGTTGTCGGTAAGGGACAAAATTAATGCTTGCAGGTTCTCTGAGGTGAATACAATATAAGCTGCCGCAAAACCAATCTGAGAAAACACAATAGAAAACAAAATGATCTGGCGCATTCGGCTACCGTAAAGAATGCCACCGACATCACCGTAACTACTGACGCCAACTGCGACACGCGATCGAATCAATAACAAAAAGCACCAGTAAGAGAGGGTAGACGCAAAAAGCAGTGTTACAGAAGAAAACAGCAAACCACCATTGAGGAAAGCTTTAGGCAAAAATAGCACACCTGTTCCAACAAAGCTCTTTAACAAAAGCAGCACAGCCTTCGTTGTTGTTGCTTTGGTGGCTGTTGACAGGCGCGAGACAGACCGCCTCACGGGAGGCCTCACTGGCTGCCGCGGCAATTGCAGAAGGGCTGTAGTTTCCGTTGGCTGCTCCTCTTCTGACTCTCTATCTTCGTCTTCATCCTCGTCTTCATCTAATTCTTCTCCAGCGAAGTGTCCGTATATACTGAGAAATTCTATAAAATTTCTCGTCAAAAAAGTGGGTGGATCAGCATCCGGTTGACTATGAGCCTTGGCCGAAATAAAATTTCTCCTAAAACCGCCAGGGACCTTGATGTCTTGAATACTGATCGGTTCACCATCTGGGCCTGATTCTAGCGGGCGCGGAATTTCGAATGACTTAGAGCGGCCGCGCGATGAAGGGCCAGACTCATGTTCACGCTGCCATTTGTACAGCTGTCGAGTGATATCGCCGCCCTGTAGCCTCAGCGAGTCGAAGTTGCCATCAATGTCCGCCTTCCCTGGGCTGCTCACGTCTTCCTTATGTACTAGATGCCGGCCCACCACTTTAACAATCTCTGGATCAGGATTTTCCATGTTCAGTGAGTAAATCGAAGGCTCGTGGGTGACATCCGTGTGTACGCTACCCGCTTCAGAGCCGTGTGGATGGGTGTCAGCCTCTGGCATTATGGTTGAGTTTGCCGACGGCGAATTGTTGAGGGTATTTGCTGCAAAGGAGTTATTGTTGGATGTAAGCGGCACGAGTGAGGATGCATTGTCAACTGTCAGGTTCGCAGCCAAATCATTCCCGTTATCACCGTCATCTGGGGGCAGACCGTGTGAGTTTGAACGAACGCTAAGATCGGAGGCGTTGCTGGTACTCGACGACGAGCTCCTAATTTCTGTGAGGGCTGCCATGTGCTGGTATTTCTAGCAAATGAAAACTAAACTTCAAGATATGTCAAGAGATATGAAACAGAACGTATATGGCGTAAAAATTAAAAAAAAAGAAAAAGGAAATTGTCTGAACAAAAATTTTTCAAAAAAAAAAAGTAAATATTAAATAAATAAAAAAAAGTAGTTAATAATTGAAATGCATGCGAAATAGACAGCTGCATTTGTGCCATTTAAAAAAAAGTCTATCTTGCTGGTTTGGGATGCCGTTGCTTTTTCCAGCAATGTCCAAGGAACTTAGCATGTTAATAACCTAATGATGTCAACAAAAACGTTCCTTATACAAAATTCTTCAAATCAAAAACTTTCATGTGTAGACCAAAAGCGACAGTTAGAATAAGCGCTGATAAAACAGGAATGGCAATCGAAGTTTCTACACAAAGTTCGTAACTACTTTTAAGCATCCAGATAATAATGTGTAGTGAAATACATGACTGTGTTGACATCAACTTTCATCATCAGAGGAATCCAAGTAGTCGACTAAAGTACTCTTTACAGCCTCTGGCTGCTTAGCTTTTTGTTTAATAGCCAGCATTCGCTTTTTTCGGATTTTGGCGCTGCCTGTGTCAAAAAACTCGGACTTCTTGTCAACCAACAAGGCAATAGCACCTAGAGCTTTGTTTTTATGGTCAAACCCGAGTTTATTGTTGCTGTGCGCTGTAAATGCCATGCTGTGCAATCGCTTCTCTAAACTGAGCTGTGCATCTTCTACCAATGTTTCGCCGTACTTTATGGAACTAGCCGCGTTTATGTCGCTAGTAGCTACATCCAGCAGTGGTATATGCAGCGAGTTCCTGTCGGAAACTACCTGTTTCGCGCTTTCGTTCGCCTGTATCGCCTTCCTTTCTTTTCTGAACGTCCTTCGTAAGTTTTGAGATGACTCAAATGCGTTGCTCCATTGACGTTTGTTAGATTGGTACAGCTCTCGTATTATCTGGTCGTTGTGCTTCTGCCTTGCCGTAACAGACCGGTTCTTTTCAATCTGACCAAACGCGTCGTCGCCAACCTTAACCGGCTTCATAGCTAAAGGCTCATTATCTATTATTTCAAAGCGTTTCTTTGCACCTTCCACCACCTCGTAAGCCGTATTTTTTGGGTCGGTTCTAATCTCGAGCCAGTTAGCGCAGTTAGCACACTTCATCCGAAAAGACCAGATCGGCGTGGTGTAATAGTTGCCAACCTTCTTTTTGGCAGCGTTAAAACGCACGCCTTGAGCTATCGTAGTCTTGCACTTCAAGCAGGATATGTCAAATGGGCATTCGAATCGGACCGTTAAGATACCATCTTTTATCTTGCTTGCGCGTGATCCCAGTGCGTGATTCTTGCCTGCAAGCTTGTTGACAGAAGTTTTCCCATCATAATCAGAAGGATAGTATTTATTAAATCCCTGCATAGTGTCTCATATTCATCACCAATGTTCTAGTTCCACCAGAGGTTCACAGTTGGCTACAAGAACTTGACAGATGTGAAAAGATGGCCGGGTCGGGTTTCAAAAATTTGTGGTTTGCCAATGTATGACATAATTTAATATGCTTTAAGACTTAGGTATTTTATTTTTGCCACACAAAATGGAAGGTGAAATTACCACCACCAAAAAAAAACCACTTCCGTCATCGCCAACCTTTCTTCTCTTTCCCTCCAACCCTCCTAGAAACACCACCCAACCCACACCCAGTTTTTTATTTTTTTCATATTTTTTCTCTCTATCAATCAAATTACAATGCCTCCTAAAGCTGATTGGGAAAAGTACAAGGCTCCTGCTGAGGACGAGGATGCTACTAACCAGAAGGAAATCGTTCCTTTGTCAGAGGGCGACATCCAGGTGTTAAAATCATATGTAAGTAGCAAATGCCAACTCAATTACCCTTCTACTCACTGCTAACTTCACAATGCAGGGTGCCGCTCCTTATGGTCTTCCTTTGAAAGAAATTGAGAAAGATATCAAAAAAATCCAGTCGCGAATAAACGAGAAGATTGGTATCAAGGAATCTGATACAGGTCTGGCGCCACCCCATTTATGGGATTTGGCTGCCGACAAGCAAACCATGAGCGAAGAACAGCCTTTGCAGGTTGCTAGATGCACCAAAATTATTCAGGCTGATGACGACTTCAAGAAGACAAAATATGTTATCAATGTTAAGCAAATAGCAAAGTTTGTTGTGAGTCTTGGTGAGCGGGTCAGCCCTACAGATATCGAGGAGGGCATGAGAGTTGGTGTTGAGCGCAACAAATACCAAATTATGCTTCCGCTACCTCCCCGAATTGATCCATCTGTTACTATGATGACAGTGGAAGAAAAGCCAGACGTCACATACGGTGATGTTGGTGGTTCTAAAGAACAAATTGAAAAACTCAGAGAAGTTGTGGAGTTGCCTCTCCTGTCGCCGGAGAGATTTGTCAATCTGGGTATTGATCCTCCTAAAGGTATTCTCTTATACGGCCCTCCTGGTACAGGTAAAACTCTGTGTGCCAGAGCCGTCGCTAATAGAACAGACGCAACTTTTATTCGTGTTATCGGTTCAGAGCTTGTGCAGAAGTACGTGGGTGAAGGTGCTAGAATGGTTCGCGAACTTTTTGAGATGGCTCGTACAAAGAAAGCCTGTATCATTTTCTTTGATGAAGTCGATGCCATTGGTGGTGCTCGATTTGATGACGGTGCTGGCGGTGATAACGAAGTTCAGAGAACCATGTTGGAGCTAATTACGCAGTTGGACGGCTTCGACCCCCGTGGTAACATTAAAGTTATGTTTGCCACGAATAGACCTAACACTCTTGATCCTGCTCTGCTAAGACCTGGTCGAATTGACAGAAAGGTCGAGTTTAGCTTACCTGACGTGGAGGGCAGAGCGAACATCTTCCGTATTCACTCCAAGAGTATGTCTGTCGACCGCGACATTCGTTGGGAGTTGATCTCGCGTCTCTGTCCAAACAGTACTGGTGCTGAGCTCCGCTCTGTCTGTACCGAGGCTGGTATGTTTGCTATCAGAGCTAGAAGAAAGGTTGCATCTGAAAAGGACTTTTTGGCTGCTGTTGAGAAGGTCATCAAAGGTAACTTGAAGTTTAGCAGTACCTCTCAATACATGCAGTATAATTAAAGGAGGAAGAGAAATAACCTAGTGGATGTATACAATAAATTATTTTTTCAATATTTTTCAAAACTTGTTTACTTGAATAGCCGTGTTTTAATATAAGGAGTGTGTGAGACAGCTGTTTAATCCCACCAAGTAACTAGGCCCAGACCGTCAGACTGACATGATCCCTGGATCATGTACGAAGGTGGTTGGTTATGCTGTTGTTGTTCATCTTCGGGAGTGTTTGGTTTTTTGGGCTGGTTCTGCGTGAAGATCTCCTGCTCGACTCGAAATCGGATCTTTTCGTTTGTATCGATGTAAAAGTCATCCTCACCATTCTTCCACACCCATGCTTGTTCCCTAGGAATACTAAAAAAATTGTTGTTAGATAAAATCCATGCGCAACAACTCAATGGGCGTAGCTGTTAAACAAAAGAAGTGTACTTACAATACACAGGACTCAAATAGCAGATGCTTTGGAATAAAAATATCGTCAAAAAACTCCATTTTGACATTCAATCCTTCCTCAGTACATGATGACACCCAGCCAACCAGGACTTCGCCCACAAAAGGCCTGAACACAACAAGTCGAAACGTTGCTATTGGAAAAACAGAAAATTAAGTTAGCTGAAAGCTCTGCACGTGTAAATTATCAATAGTCAAGCTAACTCACTCTTAATAAATACACTGCCGTCACCGTTCTTTGTGACACCGTCCTGGAAATCCAGTATATCGTACACTGATATGCAAAGTCCCACGTTGTGAATAATCTTATTACTGTATTTCGCGTTGATCAGGTCTTCCAATGCCTCCGACAACGGAACTGAAAATTCATCCGGTGGTAGCCGTATTAAATCAGAAATCTTAGCCAGAGTAAACATGTTTGTGGTTTCTATGTATGTGTAAATGCGTGTACCGGAAAAAAAATCGTGCCGTGATAGTGATGCGTAAAGACTTCGGGAGGTTGAAAAAAATTTTTGGCGACGACAACTGAATTTGTGTGGGAGTGGTCAGCCGTACGTATTATGTAAGTGAGCACTTGAGCATAAAACTGAGCCAGTATTTCTTAATAAAATGAACTTTGTGAACTTCATTTTGAACATCAATGAAAAAAACAACTCAATTGTAATCAGATAATTGTTTACATATAACGGATTAAACTAAAGTATTTAAACTTATCAACCTAACAAATATTTATGTGTAGCAATTTAAATAATTTTGAAGACAAAAAACTTGGCACTCAAGGCCTACTAATTATGAACGCTGATAAATTTTAATGTCGGAAGATGAGAAAACTTCATAGCCACGCTAAGACAAATTTTAGTTCCATCTTTATCCTTTCACTTTAACCAGTTTGTTGTACGTGACTACTCTAATTGCCAGCATCAACCAGCTTTCTACTGAACTAATTATGCTCTTTGTTTAGTCGGTAATAAATGGCCTTGATCGATCCAAGTATTCAAAACTTCCAGTGCCTGTTCACAATCAGTTTGATTACGTCGATAGTACCATATCTTAAAAATGGAAAAAAGTCGATTTATGTTTAGCGACATCACTTCATCTTATTTGCAATCAATATTATCTCTGTACCAGAAGAGATACATTTCTCAAAAAAAAAAAATTTGTCATTTGAGTCGAGTTTATCAAACTATTCGTTCAACTTTTGTGACGATCTAATTTCCAAGTTCTGTGCTCCGTACTATCGAGCTGGAATTTTTAACAACCGGTTTGAAGACCGGTTCCATTGGTTTCAAATCTCCCTATCTCCTCCTTATATTCTCTAAACATTGGGCTTTTAACTTATGTTAAACATTTGGTTTTGGTGTCTTGTTTTTTAAAAGAAGTTCATCTTTCTAGCATTCTTTTTGAGATCCAACCTTTATCAGATTTCTATTCTTCTTTAATGGAAATCACTTTAAAAAATTTTGATAACGTGCTCATCAATCAAAATGTATCACAAAACCAGCACGATTGCGTGAGCAAAAACAAGACGCAGTTTCATCTGATTTTCCGCACTGATATTGCGATTTTCTTGAGTTCTTTCATTTAGTAGATTCTATTCAATTTTAATTTAGAACATTCAGATTTTGCTGAAGTTGACGACAATATCAACATCGAATTTTTTTGCGAAACAATGCCCTACAATTAATAAGCTAGTTATTGGTGGTATTTTTAACAATATTGTGATGATGGAAAATATGTTGTTGCTCCAACATCTTGAAGAACTCGTACTTCCCATATCGGGTTACGTTAGGATGCCTAATCGGTTGGTTTTTTCAGTCGCCCCTACTTTGAAGAAACTCACAATTGACTTTATGACTTCATGATGGCCTTAAAATTCAAGCAAACGTTTGACAATCTAATTCATATACAGATTATTATTCAAGTCCAGTTAAAGCGTTTTGGTCGTCGCGCCAACTTTAAATTTTTTGACGCAGCCAGCGATGCCTCGACTAGTGAGAACAATTATTTTGTACCCTATTTGAAAAATCTTGAAAGTCTAGAGCTATATAATAAAACCAATGTTTTCAAAGATGTTGATTTTAGTGACATTGTGATTAAATCAATTGTTACTTTGGTAAAAGTTAGAGATGTGGGACACTTGACTTTACAAATGAATAGGTCTGAATTTTCTTCTGAACTAGTGCGCTATTTAGAAAGCATTGAAAAACTCAATGATGTCGATTTGGATAATAACTCGCTTGTTCTATATCAGATTGAGACAATCTTTGAAAAGCCACAAAAAAACCTTCAATATATTTATTTTCTTAGTTTTTAACCTACTTCACAGAAATTATTGATCTTTTTCATGAACGACTTAGGATTCTATCAAACTTCCCGATGCTTGAATTAGTGACTGGGCTTTTTGAACACTTTGCCATTGATGATCCTGTTCTTCTTCAAAATTCTTTAGATTACGTGTTTGGCAAACTAGAAAAAAGCATGTCTGACAGTGAGTGGCGGAAAATTTTTTCTTTTGACGAAATCAAATCGTTTTTTTGAATTGATTTTGTTTGAAAATGTCGTAAACACAAATCAATGACAGATGATTTATACAGTCTCCATTAGGCCAACGCAAGATGTGCACCCTGTGTGTTTTTTAATCAACTTCAACAAAGTGCAAAAAAATCTTAAAAAACGAATCATTTAAAATTTAACATGTTTGTTCACTTCAGTTTTACGGTCATCTTTTCAAGCAATTCATTCACTCATTCAAATGTTTTCTGTAATGAGTTTGTTGGCAAATTTGCAAAGACATGTTTTTGTTATCCATAGCGATCGATTTGTTGTTTCTTCAGTTTAAACAAAAATGGCGTTAACTCAATATATAACTTAGTCCATTTGGCAGACACATTTGCCAATTTTATTTTAACTACACTTCACTTTAATGGCGCCCAATTTGCTGCCAACTTAGTGCAAGCGTCAAGGGATGCACAAAATATTTGGCGTCGCAGTGCTTGAGATTTTTGAGCAAATGCATATGACAAGTTTTTAGCTGTCATACAGAACACTCAAAATTCAAAATAGCGTGCTCAAGGTTAATTATTTTGGCGAAAAAAATTAAAAATATTTAAAAAAAAAGCTGAACTAACAATGTATAGTTAACTTCAGAGAAACTCTTGACAGTATTCGATTTTTATTTTAGCTGCCATATCAAAGTTTTCATTTGATATTAACCAAGCTTGCAACAGTTGTGTTGAGGGTTGTGTTTGTGTACCACTAAAAACAGGTCGAAAAAAAGTTTTAAAGTTTAAGAAATTTTGTATTCGTATTCCTAAGTAATTTACCTTATGTGTTAAGTCTTAGCATTTTTTTGATGCTAATTTGGTTTTCGTCAAGTTGAAGTATAATTAGACACAATTAGTGCATGCCTTCCATTCAAACTATCTAATTTTAATTTGAATCCGTTTTGTTTTGATACAGTTAAAAAAAAAAAAACGGGGTTAAAATATTGTAGTAGTATTTAGCATCTTATTTTAGATTCTTCACTCATAAAACCTGTTCAAATTCTCAATATTCATCATTTTGAGCCCGCAATCAATCTATCATCCATCCAGGCGTTCAACGTTGATCAAATTACCAAAAAAAAAAAGGAAAAAAACTACTGAGCTGGCTTTAATCTGGAATGATCTGTAACACATCTGTACCCGTAGGCACGGAAATTCGGAACAGCCGGAGTTCCCTTATGAGCCGCAAGAACCCCACGTTGAGGAGACCCAAAAATCTTATTTTCAAGCGAGCTGATCTAACTTGAAACACAACTAAAGACGGCGGTTCAGTGGACTGTCAGGGGTAATATTGATAATGAATCTGAAATCAACACTAAAGAAAAAAAGGTTGCCCATAGCTTTCTTTGACTTTTTTGAGTTGGAAAAAAGTATCTTCAAGTGAATCTGCCTGAACAATGGCTCAAGCTGCAAAGTATTTTGCTGGTGGATGATCAATCACACAACTTAAAGTCTTTTGATTTTCCCCCTCCCTAGTTATTAGGTCACACAGTCCCAATTTTTTTAACAAGATCTATCATGTAAATTTAGATTCAAGTTTTTATTCAACTTGAACTACAAAAAAAAAACCTTAGCTCAATAATAAGAACTTTTTTATTTGACACACTAGAAGTCTTTTTCTCCAATGACTGCGCTAACAAGATTGTTCTAAATCAGCTAATAAAAATCTTGAAAGTCGTAGATTTCAAAAAAAAATCCCCATTAGACAACACAAATCTTTACAAGACTGGCAATAAAATAAATTTAGTCGATTTTTAACATAACAAAGCAAATAACTTGAAACATTAAAAAGAATTTGCGTTCAATTTGGCAATTTTTGCTATTGAGAGAAGAAAAATAATCATAGAAACATCAATTATGAGATTTAATTGTGCTGTGTCAGACTAGTTAATCAAATTGCTTTTAAAAAGTTGAATATGTTAAATTTACTGAAAATTTCAACACAAAATTTTGTCAAAAAAAGGATTATCAACCATGATTCGATTTCTAATATGAAAAGACTGTTCAAAACTCGATGGTTTGCAGTAAACAGCATGCTCAATTTTTTTTTTCAGTTTTCGAGCTTTTGTGATAATTACTTAGCAGCTTAAAAAACAAAAAAAACAATTTTTTTGAAAGAGCTGAAAGAATAGTGAATCCGGCGCTATCCAATTCAGAAATCCTTTGTGCGCGATGAGATTGCTACTTTGAGAGTCTCTTAGAGACAAATGTTTTTGAACTAATGCCTTCTTTGTATATCTTTTGTTAACATGTTTTTGTATGTGTAACTTTTTTTGATGTAAGGACAGTAAACTGATTTTCTATCATAAAAGCTGAAAGACATGGTTCTCATTGATAAAAGATGCAGTTGACGCAATCACGTTTACACTTGTAGACAAAAATTAGGGCATCGATATTATCATCAATAGTAAAATTTGTGGTTTTGCGAAAAACTACACCCTTCACTATTTTATTAACGGGCCAAATTTTCTACAAGCTCAGTTTGAATTTCAATGAATTTCCGACAAGACTTTTTACTTCAATGAAGTAGTTTTAATGAAATGAGACGGTGGTGAACTTTTGACAAACTAGATTTTTATGCTTGCCATCAATTCATATTTAATGATAATAAGTTAAAAATGCCTCTGCTTCAAATGTGCTCCAAGTTTTTTTTTGCTTAAGGTGAGCTTACTGGGCCTTTTTTGTTGCAGCTAATAGAAGGATTTCGGTCTTCTTGGCTTTCCATGCCTTCGGTACAAATGCATTACAAAAATCTCTTTGCCCATGTTATCCTACTAAAATCATTTCAGAATACCATATAAAGTTACCATAAAACACTATAGTCAATAAGACATTAGATTAATCAAAATATTTAGTGTTTCCACAGCTTTATAAGTATGTTTACATTAGCTTGCTTTCAAATCTTGTGTTCCAAAATCCAATTTTATCAATTGAATCTTTGTAGCAAATCTTTTTAAAAAAAAGGTGCTCCAGGGGTTTGTTTAAACCACTAGTCACTGTATTTTGACTAATCTTATGGTTGGGTCTTTTGACTTGATTTTTCTTTTAAATGCTCTCATGACAAAATTTGTACTGAACTTTTTATTGTTTGCCTACTAAAAAAAAAAGAAATCTTGCATTTGGCCGCAGAATGCATTCTGCTGTCGAGTAGAAATTCAAGTGATATCATTATGCTTGACGTATTGGGAAATTCTTCTCAAGAGTATGATTACTTTTAATGTTCACCCAAAGCTTTAAACTGGTACAGTTATTAGAAGATAAAATATAAAAGATAGCTGGAGATTTTAAGACACACTTCCGCTAATTAATCTCCAGCATGTAAGTAACTATAACTTGCAGATTGAATAGATTGGCACTCTTATAACCAATTTTTTGAAAGTAGTATATGAAATACTATCGGTGTAGAGGCACATTTTCTGAATTTTTGGTATTTGGTCTTTTCGCATTTTCATAAAGAGAAATTCTTTGCAGTCTTGAATCTTGGTTGAGCTGAACAAAGAACTGTATACATACAGATCATGAATAATCCCGCCTTTTACTGTCACAGACTAGCAATAAGACTTTCTCTAGAAAAGAGTCTATACAAGACAAATTTTTAAACGGCATCTTGAAATCAGTTCCAAGTTCTTTTTGCAGTCATAGTAAAACTATTCTCACTTTTTCGGATTTATCTCGTATTAGTAAAGTAGCACTGAGCTGCACATCTAATAATAATAATAATAATAATAATAATAATAATAATAATAATAATAATAATAA
>JAKVQX010000101.1:0-34833 GCA_030463015.1 Geotrichum citri-aurantii
TGTTGTTGTTGTTGTTGTTGTTGTTGTTGTTGTTGTTGTTGTTGTTGTTGTTGTTTGAATTCTTGCTGGTGGGGACCGGTGTTTTAAACTCGTTATCATGATCACGGGCGCCGTACTCAAAAGCCGCCGGCGTAATGCTCTTGCCGCCCGTCAGCGCCCAGCTGCCTGGGATGTCAGTAAAAAGCGTCTCAAAAAGCGACTGGAACGACGGCATAAAATCCGTGCCCGTACTAAACACCTGCGCGCGCACCGGCCGCCCGTTCAGCATCACGTAGCCGTCGCGCACTATCGGCTTGACAAAGTCGAGCACGGGGATCGTCAGCACAAAGTCGCCACTGTTGGCTGGGGTCAGCGAAAAGGTCGTGCGCGGGTTGCAAGTTTCCGAATCGCCGCTGTTGCTGCTGCTTTTGGGGTATGTCCGTGAGCTGCGGTCGCCTGGAAATGAATACTCAGTGTTATATCGGCTCTGCTCGCGCTCTTGCTTTAGCACGTCGTTGACAGCGCCAAACCGCCTCAGCTCGTCCTCGTCCTCCATTAGTTTGTCGAGTCGCGCGAAAAACGGTGGGTCCGCCGCTTCCGGCTGGTCCCGGTTGGCTGGGTCGTAGTATTTTCGAATAGTCTTGAAGATGTTTAATTCATCGCCGCTCTTACCGTAATGCAAGTTATCACGCACGTACGAGAAGATGCGCAAGGGAGAGGTAAGCATGCTGGGAGGTACTAGATCATTATTGGATCCGGAACTACTGCTGCTGCTGCTGTTGGCATGTCGTCGTACTTTGTTGCTGTTATGGTGATGCGCATACTCAATGTTGGTTCGGATCAAAATTGAGTAGATCGGGACACTTAGGCTTGCCACTGCCTCAACAGTGAAATTTTCACAATCAGGATTGCTACAGCACTCATCACAATCACCCGACTCATCATCGTCGTCATCGTAGTCATCATCGTCATCATCTTTGTAGTCTTCGTCTACGTCTTCGTAGCTGTCATTCTCGTCGTCGAGGACTTCCTGGATATTGCGTCCGCTATCGGCTTGCCTCACGCGGTCATTAAAATCGGTGCTGCTGCCATTCTTGCCAGTACCACCATACTTTCCAGAGTCCAGGTTCCTATCCAACACCTTTTTATAAATTTGCAGGAACTCGTCAAACGAGCCGTTGAGTAGTTTACCTGTAATCTCTTTCTGAAAATCAAACATGAGGTCGTCAAACTTGTCGTAGATCTGCAATGCAACGGATGTCTGCAGGTCTTCGCCCTCTGAAATACCGGCTGCAAAACTTGCTGCTGCCGCCACTGCGACCGTCGCAGCACCTAGGTTCTGTGGCTCTTCATTGCTGCCGCTCCGGACCGCTGCCACTGCCGCTGCTTCGGCGGCGGCTTCATCCGCGTTAGAAATAATCTTGTCTGCAATCTTCTTTTTCATCAGTTCCACTAAATCAGCAGTGCTCATGTCTAGCGGGAACTGGAATGTCATCTGCGAGCTATCGCCAGAGCTAAGAAGACTTGAACTATTGACGGCCCCACCTTTCAAGCTTTCATCTTGCAGATCTGTAGGATTCAGGTTACTATCTGAATGCTTTTCCGCACCATTACTTGGTGCGACTTCTGGCTCGCCGATTTCGTCACTAGAATCGTTACTATGGGTGCTCGTGCTCCGCTCCTTTTCCAAATCGGCTTGCATGGCTCTGCGCATGACTTTGACGGCAAAGGGTTGGCCTCTGACCGTACTTTTAGATACCTTAGGACGTGGCCTGCCCATAGTTTATCGTTTGTAATTTATTAATGAGGAAGGGGAGGCACTTGTTGTGTGCCGTTGTGGTAAGGTGTTTTTCCGACGTGCCGTTATGTGCCGAAGTGTGCCGCAGTTTTTATGAGCGTTGAATCAAAGGTACAATGTGCAGACCGAAAAAACTGAGTTTGCTATCTTGAAAAGTCACATGATCGTAACCACGGTAACCAACTTTAATATTGACTAATGTGTATGTTTAGAAGTACCCTAACCCGTAGAAAAATTTTCATCTCAAAAAAAAATTTTTAAAATTTTTTTTTTTTTTCGGTTTGGCGATTCTCATTTAAAAAACCTTTTGATTCCCTTCCTTTTCCTGATTTCTTTCCCTTTTTTTTTTCTTCTTTTTTTCTTTTTTTTTTTTTTTTTCTGTTCGTTAACCCCCCCATCGTTACATACATATCACAATGGCTACTCAAGAAGCTCAAGGGTCTGTGAAGGTTTTGGAGGAGCTCTTCTCCTCTCTCAAGGTTGCCTCTTCTGATGATGAGCGCACTGCCGCTGCCTCTGCTTTGGCCTCTTTCGTCAACGGTCCTATCGTCGAGCACAACGCTCCCGTTAAGTTCTTTGAGGACCTCAAGAAGGCTCTTAACGACAAGAAGGACGTCAACCTGAAGCTTAACGCTCTCGAGGCCATTTCTTACATTGCCTCTTCTAAGGACTACTCTTCCGCTGTTGAGCCCTACATTGTTGCTCTTACCACCGATGTCCTTGAGAAGGCCGGTGACAAGAACATCCCTGTCCGTAACGCTGCCTCCAAGGCTGTTAAGGACATTGCCACTAACATCACTCCCCGTGCTGTTAAGGCTATTCTTCCTGCTCTTCTTGACAGAACCGCCAACTCTAACAAGTGGACTGAGAAGATTGCTGCTCTTGAGACCATCTCCATTCTTGTTGATGTTGCTCGTGATCAGATTGCTCTTCGCATGCCTGAGCTTATTCCCGTCCTCTCCGAGGCCATGTGGGACACTAAGCCCGAGGTCAAGAAGGCTGCCACTGCCACTATTACCAAGTCTACTGATACCATTGACAACAAGGATATCATCAAGTTTATTCCTGCTCTGATCAAGTGTATCTCTAACCCCCAGGACGTCCCCGAGACCGTCCACATGCTTGGTGCCACCACCTTTGTTGCTGAGGTCACCACTGCCACTCTCTCTATCATGGTTCCCCTGCTTTCCCGTGGTCTTGCTGAGCGTGATACTTCTATCAAGCGTAAGGCTGCTGTCATTGCCGATAACATGTGTAAGCTTGTCGACGATCCCCAGGTTGTTGCTCCTTTCTTGCCCAAGCTTTACCCTGCTTTGAAGACTAACTACACCAACATTGCTGATCCCGAGGCTCGTGATGTTACTCTCCGTGCTGTCAACACCCTCAAGCGTGTTGGTGAGATTGGTGATGATGATGTCATTCCCGATGTCTCCACTGCCGGTGACACCCAGGTCAACCTTGACATTATCAAGGCTCTTCTTGAGTCCAATAAGGTCGACTCTAAGTTTGACACTGTTGTCTCTTACGCTGCTTCCATCTCTGGTGACCTTATTGATGAGCGTCTTACCCACGAGGCTGACTGGGCTGAGTCTCTTACCCGTTTCTTCACTGTTTTCCTGCACGAGAAGGAGTCTCGCGAGCTTGTTGAGAAGCTCCGTAAGACTTCCGTTGCCAACATCCCCGGTGGCACTTCTTTCGACGAGGAGGACGATGAGGGTGAGGATCTCTGTAACTGTGAGTTCTCTCTTGCTTACGGTGCCAAGATTCTGCTGAACAGAACCCAGCTTCGTCTTAAGCGTGCTAGACGTTACGGTCTCTGTGGTCCTAACGGTGCTGGTAAGTCTACTCTTATGAGAGCTATTGCCAACGGTCAGGTCGATGGTTTCCCTACCCAGGAGGAGTGTAAGACTGTCTACGTCGAGCACGACATTGACGGTACCCACGCCGACACTGATGTCGTCTCTTACGTTCTTGCCACTGCTGGTGAGATCGGTACCCGTGATGACATTAAGAAGACTCTTCTTGAGTTCTCTTTCACTCAGGAGATGATTGACATGCCCATTTCTTCCCTTTCTGGTGGTTGGAAGATGAAGCTCGCTCTTGCTACTGCTGTCCTCCGTAAGGCTGACATTCTGTTGCTTGATGAGCCTACTAACCATTTGGATACCGTCAACGTTGCCTGGTTGGTCAACTACCTTAACACTTGCGGTGTTACTTCCATCATTGTCTCCCACGACTCCGGTTTCCTTGACAAGGTCTGCCAGTACATTATTCACTACGAGAGATTCAAGCTCAGAAAGTACAAGGGTAACCTCTCTGAGTTCGTCAAGAAGGTCCCCGCTGCTCAGTCTTACTACGAGCTCGGTGCCTCCGACCTTGAGTTCACTTTCCCCGAGCCTGGTTTCCTTGAGGGTGTCAAGACCAAGCAGAAGGCTATTGTCAAGGTCCAGAACGTTACCTTCCAGTACCCTGGTACCTCCAAACCCCAGATTAAGGACATTTCTTTCCAGTGCTCCCTGTCTTCCCGTATTGCCGTCATTGGTCCCAACGGTGCTGGTAAGTCTACTCTTATCAACGTTCTGACCGGTGAACTGCTCCCCACTCTTGGTGATGTCTACGTTCACGAGAACTGTCGTATCGCTTACATTAAGCAGCACGCTTTCGCTCATATCGATAACCATCTCGACTCTACTCCCTCTGAGTACATTCAGTGGCGTTTCCAGACTGGTGAGGATCGTGAGACCATGGACCGTGCCAACAGACAGATTAACGAGGATGATGAGAATGCCATGAACAAGATCTACAAGATCGAGGGCACTCCCCGTCGTGTTAACGAGGTCCTTGCCAGAAGAAAGTTCAAGAACTCTTACGAGTACGAATGTTCGTTCTTCCTCGGTGAAAACATTGGTCTCAAGTCTGAGAGATGGACTGCTATGGGCTCTGTCGACAACGCTTGGATTCCCCGTTCCGAGCTTATCGAGTCTCACGCCAAGTTGGTTGCTGAGGTTGATATGAAGGAGGCTCTTGCCTCTGGTCAGTTCAGACCTCTTACTAGAAAGGAGATTGAGTCTCACTGTCAGATGCTTGGTCTCGAGCCTGAGCTCGTTTCTCACTCTCGTATCAGAGGTCTCTCTGGTGGTCAGAAGGTCAAGCTTGTCCTTGCTGCCTGTACTTGGCAGAGACCCCATTTGATTGTCCTCGATGAGCCTACCAACTATTTGGATAGAGACTCTCTTGGTGCTCTTTCCAAGGCTCTTAAGGAGTTTGCTGGTGGTATTGTTATCATTACCCACTCTGCCGAGTTCACTAAGGACTTGACTGAGGAGGTCTGGGCTGTCCTTGACGGTAAGATGACTCCCTCCGGCCACAACTGGGTTTCCGGCCAGGGTTCCGGTCCCCGTCTTGACCAGAAGGAGGATGAGGAAGACAAGTTCGATGCTTTCGGTAACAAGATTGAGATCAAGAAGAAGGTTAAGAAGCTGTCTGCTGCTGAGCTGAGAAAGAAGAAGAAGGAGAGAATGAAGAAGAAGAAGGAGCTCGGTGACGCTTACGTCTCTTCTGATGACGAGTTCTAAGCAAATGGAATTTGGTTTATTTAATACATCTATAAATTTGTTTTGTTTGTGATCTTATATAGGAAAGCTTAATATTATGGCTATTGAAAAATTATCTGAAGAGTTCCAAAAATGTTTTTTTTTAAAAAGGAAATTGTATTTTTGACAACGAAAGCGTTTTTTTATTTTGTTTTTGCTTAAAAAATTTTTTTTTTCAAAAAAAAAAAAAAAAAAGAAAAAGGCCAAGTTCATGAAATCTACACTGTCACTGAACGGTCTCGCATTACAACAAAATTTTTCACTTGAAAAGTTTTTTTTTTCCAAAATTTTTTCAATTTTTTTGTAGATAGAACCAATGAGAATGAGTCTAATTCAAACATCAATATTGTTTTTAATAACTTTAACAAAACAGTTTTTATTTATATTTTTTAAAGTTGTTTACTTATAAAGTGTTTAAATTTTTGGAATTTTTCTGTTGGTAATGGCGGCGGTCACTGTATTACTATCCGCTCACCACGGACAGTAAATAAAAAAAAAAGATATCAACAAGTGAGGTAAGCTGGCAGCGTAACAAGAAATAAAAGTTCATTACAGTTTGTTTAAAACCATTTCTGAAATACCAATTTTTTTTACTTTTATCTTTTTAAATTTTTTTTAAATTTTTTTTTTTTCAGTTTTTGTTAATTGTGGCACTGTGGCTAGGGAGTTCAGATCTACAAACACATTTATCAAGTACGCACGCGACAGTGCCTATTTTGTTTTCTTCTTTAAACCATTTAATGAAATTATTATTTCAAAGAGAGCTTAGGTTTGCCGCTGTCTCTCTAGCCAAGAAGAATGACAAAAGAAAAAAAAAAAAAAATCAAGAAAAAAAAAAACAAGGTTGTAAACCATATTTTAAAAAAAAACCAGTCATTGCCAAGCCAAAAACCAAACAGAAAAAAAACAGACAACAACATCAACCTGTAGCTGCCCACCGATTGAAAATAATGTCCGTGCTTTTTTTATTTTAATTTTTTTTTTTTGCCGTGGCTAAACGTACCATGAGGCCACAGCCAGTGGCATGAACCAAAAAAAAAAAAAAATCTGGAAGTTTTCTTTGGCTATAGGTCCAGGTCTGGCACTGACTACATTTCTATAACCCACTCTTTCTGTTTATGAAAAAACTTTTCTGTAAAAGGCTTCAAAAACAAACAACAAAAATTTTCTTTTGTTTTGAAAAAAAACATTGCAAATCTTCTGTTTTATTTCTGAGATCAGCCCCTGACGGAAGGAAAGGTTTTTTTTCTGGTTTTGGGTGTGTCTGAAAAAAATTTGGTCCAACCGGTAAAATTTCAACGTCTTTTTGATGGTGCACCCTTGATTTCAAAGAAAAAACATGACGGAAAATCATTTCCTTGTTAACCAACAGAAAAAAAAAGGCTTCAGTAAATAAGATAGGGCCTGTAGATAGAACGAAACTAGTCTTGTAAATTGAATTTACGCAAAAAACGACAACTTATTTTTCATAGACTCGTTTCTTAATTTTTGTGAACCAATTAATTTTTCAAGTTCAGTTACGACTATTAAACCCTTAGAAAAGAATATCAAAAAAGAACTCTTCATGCTTTTTTAAATAAAGCCTATAGCAAGCATCAAAAATAAGTTCTCGTGTTTAGCTTTGGGCTCAAAAAACTAAAATACAGTAAAACAGAAAAAACCATTTATGTTTGAAAGCCAACAAGTAGTTGTCATAACTAGACACAAAACCAAAACCCAACAAGATCGTTCAAATCATAGCATTAACAAAGTGAGTACGGATTCAGGCTCATCAGTTTTGAAAATTTTTTACAACTCATTTATCACTAAAGTTTTTTTTTTGAAAATTAAAACACATAAAAACGTCTAAAAAAGCAATGCCCTGCTCATCGCCCCTATGCAGAAAAAAAAAAAACCTGCAACAATACATTATTTTTAATTTTTATTATAAACTGGTACTATTGGGCTTGCACGAATAAAAAGGGCACATTTTTGTAACATTTAGTGGGTTATGCGAAGCAGGACCTCCACGTTCCGTTCAAAAACTTACCGCTAGTTATCCGGGCATGGATCGCAAGGCTCCGAAGAGGAAGGGGGGAGGGAGAGGGGAGGTGAGATAAAGACTAGTTTATTCGCCGTTGGTGGGCTACGTGTTTACTTTTTTTTTGTTTTCAAATCTTAGCAGCAGCAGTTGAACTATTTGAAGCAACATGCTGAAAACAGAAGCATGATGAATATTTTAGACTTGCGCTCTTGCCAGCCTAACGGACGAACAAGGGCCACTACCTGCTCGTTGGAGGAGGGGCACTCCGCCTTTTTCTGAGTTTTTTTGTTTTAGTACCAATAAATGTGGGTAATGCAAGGTTACCTTTTTTTTTTTTTTTTTGGCTGTACAGAAAAATACCTTAGACCTTCTTTTGTGAAGTGTACGAGTTATTTATACGTATGAAACCTGAGAACTGAGTGCTTTTTAGAGTTAGGAGTACGTGTCAGTATATATGGCCTTTGGCAGAAGGCCAATGCCCACATGGTATGTACTGGTAAAACTGTAATTCCAATTCTAAAGCTGCACTTTTTTTATTATTGAATTTGGCTTTTTATTATTAAATTTTTTTAACTCTTTTAATTTAATCAAATCTTGTGAAGTGCAGCAGGAGGGCAAAAGAGAGAGGTAAAATGTCCTTGGTGTTTTAGTACTGTTTCGACATTTTAAATCCGCTTGCCCCCATAATCTTTCGACCGCTTTTACCGGTACTAAAACATCAAAAGAGCAGCTACACTTGCCACATGCTCACATTTTAAACATTGAGTTTTTCAGTAGTTATTATATAACTCAAAAAGCAAAAAAAAAAAAGACAACCAAATCTTCAGGTTTACTCGCTATTGTTAATTATTTTTCACAACTTTATCAGTTTTTTTGAGTTTAGACTGTCATAATACCCAAGAGCACCTAAAATTTGCCTTAAAGCGCCATGAAAAAGTTTATAAATTAAGCCTAAGACCGCAGTGACCCGCTAAATCTTAAGTAAAGTCTTAGGTTTATCTGGGCCGAGGGGGCGATGCCAGCAAGTCATAAAAAGTGTTTTAAACCTGTAATCCAATATGAGCAGAAAAAAACCTATACAAAAAAAAGATTAAAAAACATTACAGCCAAAGCTAGATATGATCAGCTAAGTCAAGCCAAGGTATCCACTTTTAAATTTAATTATGTGTTCAATTCAAATGTACGGGATATGCTTATAGTGGTATGCTAAGAGTGTAGGCTTCGTCCAGTTTGGTTTTTTAAAAAATTTAGCTATTAGAATAAAACAGCTTATAAACCACAATAATTATTTTAAAGCTTCATTTTGTCAAAGACAAAGTAATTATAATGTATCAAACTCCATCAGTATTTAGACACCGGGACTACCTGTGGTCGGATACTTCAGAAATCAGCAAAAATATTAGGTGTGCAGCTACTGAGCTTAAAACATCAACAACTGGCTAATACTTGAATGTATTTTCAAACACGATTGTATTTTTCATGATTTATATAAGTAGCAAAAAAACCTTTTAAATTTTTTTGAATTTCATTTCTTAAACTCGATACATATCAAAATTCAATTGACTAATATTGTAAACGTGTATGTATTATAAAAGTTGTCGTCGAGCAATATTGACGACTTTTTGGACATCAGTAAAAAAAAAAATTCAATACTAGAATTATATATTTTTTGCATCAAGAGTCAAAATATTGTGACAAAATACAGAGCAAAAAATTTGCCAGGCTCAGGTAACCTAAAAATCAATCCCAAATTCTCATCTTATCATTTCGTAAAATTTCTGATTAAAAACTAACAAGACGTTCAAAACACCTAAAAAACAAAACATAAAGAAAAAAGTGTGGTTGAAATTAGAAATCAAAACCTTTGAGCTTAAGATTTAAAATCTCAAAATTTTTTTAATTGTAGATAATTTTAAACGGTTTCAGTGAGGATTGAGCACAATTCAGTTGATTTCCCAAAAACCGTGAACGATAGGTTGACTCACTGACACACTGTTGATTCTAAAATCAATTTTAGATCACAAAATTGAATTATTGTAAAAGCAACAACAGTAAAACCCATAAATGAACCTATCCTACTTTTTTTTTTTTTCAAAAACGACACACAATATAACAAGACAAAAACTTGATTTCTCCAAAAAAAGATTTAGCAAACTACAGAAAGCCAAAGCAGTCTTTGATGTGTGTTTCTTGTAGTTGTGATTTTTACATCGCGCAAAAAACGAAAAAAAACTAAATGAAATAAAAACTTTTCTAAAATCATAAAACCCCAATTTTTTTTTTTTTATTTTAGACCGGCTTTTCCAAACACCGAGCAGGAAAAAAAAAGGCCAACCAAAAAAATCAGGGCTTTCAAAAAAAACTAAAATGTTTTCAAAATAGTCAACTTACGCTTCTAACAAAATGGTTATTTAGCTACTATCCTTCTGAGATGATTGCATGAAAAAACATACACATGATTTGCAAATTTAAAAACATTGCAGAATTTAACTGGTGGTATGGGCACAAAAATAAGTGAAAAAATGGATTTGAAAAGGTTAATTTGCCATTTTTTTTTAAATTTTTTTTAGAAAAGTTTGGCTCCAAGATTCTTTTCTCTTTGTAGTAAACATAATCTTTAAACTAAATGATAATTAACCATGTTCAAAGTATAGTATGACAAGCTTTAGATTTTCTACTTGTTTCATAGATCAGGGATCCGACAGTGAAATATCTATTTCACTATACTTGCTTACTTAGCGTGATGTACTGATCAACATAAATAATACTTAATCACCTACTTCTTCTCTATTCCCAGTATCATTGCTTCGTATCAAAGCGAGATCTGAGTTGTTCAACGTCTCCCTCGTGTCGACCCGTGTTAAGTTTTTTGTAGCTCTACTTGTATCGATTGAGTGATCCATCAAGCTTCAATTTAGTTAGTACGTTATCAAATCATTTCAAATCACAGGACAATTGATTGACTTATTATTTAAAAAGGAAAAAGTAATATAGACACGTGCAAACTGAACTACACTACAAACAAGAATTAGCTTAAATCTTTAATTTCCTTCTTTGATATTATTTATTATTTTGTTTACTCCAGTTCCACACACAACATGATCATTACTGTAGCGAATTGAACATCTAAGGCAATTAAGTTAAAAATTAAAAAAACTAAAATGTTATCTCGGGCTTACACCCATGTAATCGGAAAATACTGTAATTGGGTTTTTTTAATTTTTTTTTTGGGTGGTTGTGTGACCTAGTCGAATAAGGTGCGTCACACACTAAAACTCTCAGTCAGTGTTAAGATTTTTTTTTTCTAAATCTATAGATGAAGTCTTGCAAACCACCGCAACCGTTAAAATCAAAAATAACAATAATATCAAAAACCTAACAACATCATGCACAGTTAAGTTTGATGCCTGTGTTCAAAATAAGAAAACCTGCGCAATTGGATTGCCAGTCCGAATCGGAATGTTACTGTTTTTTTAGCACTTTTGTGGGGGGAAAAAAAGTCAATGACGACACTAGCTCGGTTTCATGGGTTTCTAATATGCTTGGGACCAACTCAGACAAACATGTTTACCGAGGAGTTAATTCCGTGGTCTAAAAAAAAAGAGAGAATCAAAATAATTGAATCTTTTGTCATCTTTTTATATTTTTATTTATAAATATTTTCTCTTTAAAAGTCAACTAGATATGAATCAAACCAGAACCTCAGCCAAGATTTGTGACTTCATTGTTATTAGTTTCTGTACGCACAACAAATATTTTAAAGTGAACAAACAAAAAGGTACTGAAAACTTCTTATGCAGACACTGCGTGGGCATCAAAAGGATACCAGAATCTCAGCTATAGTGTCCCAACGTTTTTAAACACTTGGATGTGTTCTAGATTGGTTTTGCTATTCAATTTTATAAACTATACACAAAGCCGGAAAGTATATAATGTTTACTTGAATGATGTTCACCTCACCTGAGAGAAAGGGAGTGTGTGTGTTTGTGTTCCGGGGGTGGAAGCGAATCCGAATAGTCAAAATAAGGTTTTTTTCCCTTTAGTTTTAGTTTTCATACCCAAACGTAGTGCCAACAAACGAATATCGATGAAGTCATAACGACAACAACAACAACAAAACTTTTTCACTATGCTTAAATAAAAATTAAAAAGGATTTCAATATTTGTAATATGTGTGTGTATTTAAAGCTTTCATACTCGGGTTGATACGGGGAGAATAATTCTAAAATGATTCAGTACTTCAAATCTCAAACTGCAATTAAAGGTGCCACCTCCATCAGTCGTTTTGAGTGCCAACTGTGCTACAGGAAGACAAAACTGACTATGCAAAGAAGGAATATACTACAAACAACAACAAAAAACCAAAATTTAAAAAGGAGAGTCTCTCTTCTGAGTTCCTCTGATGTATTCTATCAAGTTCGATTTTTATTGAGATCTTCTTTTGTTCTTCAGAGCTTGTCGCTATGAACTCAAGTCTTGAATAAAACAGTGATGCACCCGGATCTTTCGTCACCGTAGCCACCTCTCTCTCTTTCCCCCCCACATTCTGCAGAGACCCCTCAAGCCCCCCTCATGCCGGTGCAGTGACTATCAAAGCCGCTAGTTTGCCTCTTGCTTTTAGATCGAACTGAATCTATCACTTTCGTTGAAACTACGCGTAACCTAGCAACACAAAGAATAGTGAAAAGTGAAGGGAATTATTTTTAAATCATAGGCTACATGGGTGTGTGCTGGGTTTCTATGTGGCTAGAAGTTTTCACATTTTTTAAGCTAAACACACAATGGAGTTGAGTGCTATTTATTATTATCTAATTCATTATTATCTAATTTATTAATATAGCATTTTTTTTTACCCCAGGTCTTTTAGTGTAGAATATTTTTTTGTGATCTGATGTTTTATTTACGTTAATTTTGGTAAGTATAGAATCAGGTTTTGAAAGATTTTTTTTTTCTTTCTTCTTATGTGTACAGTGGTTTTGGTTTAGCCATATCAAAAGGTAACACTTAACAATGCCTGATGGTAAGCCCATATCTACATGAACTTTTTTATGATCAGGTCAGATTTTTTTTTTCAGAAGTGACAGGTTTTGGTTGGTATCAAAGAAGGGGGGGACTTGAACAAAGAGTCAGAGTTTTGCTTTAACGGAAGGCTGGATCGTCAACAAAGCTGATTCAGTGTTAAGATTTCTAGACGACAGTGTAGAGGATGACCATGAGATTTAAGAATTAGACAAACCAGTCAAACGTGCAGTGTAATCTCTCCTTCTCCTTTCTCTGCTAGTTGGTTGCAAACGGCCTGCACGCCTACATTGCTTAAGGCTGACTGCCATCGGCCCGTTATTTAAGGGAAAATTGAGGCAGATAATCTATGGAATGGTAGAGTACTATGTTTTCATTTCTACAGGGGAAATTTATTAAGGGTCGGGTCGGTGCCCAAGCCAAGAAAGCGCCGGTGCCTTTTCTTTTCTTTTTAGAATATTTATTGCCCGAAATTTCTTTTTTTTTTAATTGAAAAGGAAATGCTGAGAATTGCGGTCTTGTGTGATGCGACACAGGAACAGAGTTGACCGAACAGACCTCATTTTGTTTTTAACGTTTCTTTTTCTTGAGCTGTGATTTCTAGGGTACCAATTTGACAGATACCGGCTTTTGTGTTCCCATAAGAAAGAACAAAAAAACAAAAACTTGTGGAGCCCTTTAGCTTTACAGGAAAAAGAAATACCAAAAAACAAAAAAAAACATACGAGCCAAAAAGGAGATAGAAGGAGTCAGTCAACTGGCCAGAATGATGACGATGGGGACGAGGACGAGGACAACGAAAAAAAAAAAAGAAACATCATCAGCAAGCTCAAACTAAGATGAATCATAGAAAAGAATTCGAAGAAACTAAAACAAACAAAAAAAGGAGTAGAAACATCCGGCTCATCTGTCTTTCTTCTCTTCAATATAAATATCCATCTCTATCTCTCCTTCATCAGATCTCTTTCCTTTTTTTTTTTCGAATGCAATCAACAAAAGTAGATTTCGTCTTGCAGATTTAATTTTTTTTTTTGACTTCGTCTATTTGCATTTTATTAAACCCAACTAGCAACTACGCTCGCATAAAGTACTTCACCATTCACCATGTCAACCGCTATTCTCGACACCTTTCACGAGTTTCATGTAGTCCAAAGTGAGCAAACTATGGACGATGTTATTCTGTTTGCTCTCAACTCTAAAAAACTTTCCATCATGGAGCGAAAGTACCACCAGTGTGCGCTCAGAGCCCTTACTGTTCTGCGGACAAGCCGCGCCGAGCGCGTTGTCATCACTATCGGTGGCATTCCTGGATCCGGCAAGTCTACGCTTTCTAAACGGGTCTCTGAGATCCTTAACGACGCCTACAAAACCGTTCACCACCACAGCCATCACCACTCTCTTTATAATCATAGAAACCACTCGGCATCAAGCATATGCTCAGAAGAAACTCTGGTTGACAGCGATGCCGCATTTAGCGCAGTTGTTACAATGGATGGCTACCACTATACCAGAGCTCAACTCGATCAGTTCCCAAACCCTACAGAAGCACATAAGCGCCGTGGCGCGCCTTTCACCTTTGACGCCGAAGGCGTGCTTTCTATGGCCAAAACTTTACACAAATCAACCAACACTCACATTACAAACACTCTTTACTTCCCTTCGTTCGACCATGAGCTCAAGGACCCTGTCGAAAACGGGCTTGCCGTATATCCAGAGACCAAAATTGTTTTTCTAGAAGGCCTGTATACTCTGTTGTCTATTGCGCCATGGAGCCAGATTAGTGAGCTCTATTCCGATGACACCTGGAGAATTGAGCTGTCGCTGGATCGTGCTCGCCAGCGTCTGGCAGCTCGCCACCTGCAGGCCGGACTTGTAGACACACTTCAGGCTGGCCTGGAGAAGGTAGACGTCAACGACGGGCTCAATTGCAAATTTATAATCGATAACTCTATCAGTCAATCAGGGTTAGTAATTGAGAGCGTGGATGAAAAGAAATGAGCGGATAATTCAACCGCCGATACAATTTTCTTTTAAATTTTTTTTGTCCACACAAACAAACACACACACAAGCCTCCCTTTTCTACCTGAGCGTCTTTAATATTCTCCATGTGAAAGAATCAACATCTTATCTCAGGGGAAGATGGTAAAAGGGGGTGGATACTATTTAATAACGAAGAACTTGACCTGGAGGCCAGTTCATAACGACCTTTGCGATGTCCATATTTTGTATAGTCACATCACATACATTCTAATGTTTAATGAAATTTTATAAACCAAAAAAAAAAAAAAACTGCTACTACAAACTCGGTTGCTTTCAAACACATCAGGATTGTTTTCAAATCAGGATAACCTGATAGCTGCAAAACTGAGATTTTACTCCATGATAAAGAAGAATAAAAAAGAAGAAGCTAGTTAAACCAGAGTAAATCAAAAAATTAAAATACTACATAAATGCATGATTGAAGAACCAAAAATAATTATTATTTATTATTGATTTTTTGTATGTAATTTTTAATATTAATATTTTCATATATTTTTTTCATCCCAAAAGCTGTTCATAATACACATTTTTCATTTGTTTATACTGCACACTCAAGATTTATAAAAAACCCTGATATTCCGGTCTTTTACAAAACCGTACAACTTTTAATTTTTTTTTCATCTACAACACACAATCGAACTTGCGAGGGGGAAAAAAAAATGTCGGATCCCGATGAGAATACGACGTTGCTGTCTAAGCGACCAGCTTACCATCGAACAATTTCAAACATTGGCCGCCCCGCGTCTATTGCATCGACGACACCGTCAGTAAGACCATCATCGCCACTGACAGTGCCGCAGAAGGGCAAGCTTAAACCAGAAGCCATCTCTTACTGGTCCTACTACTTCCCAGTCATGGATTGGGTTCCGCAATATAAGCTATCGTATCTTCCCGGTGATATTGCTGCGGGACTCACGCTTGCCAGTTTTCAGATCCCCATTTGCATGTCCTACGCCAGCTCGCTTGCACAAGTGCCAACTGTTTCGGGACTTTACGGCCTGGTAGTTCCGACCTTTGTCTACACAATCATGGGTACTGTGCCGAATCTTGTTGTGGGCCCCGAGGCTGCAATTTCTCTTGTTGTTGGTCAGGCTGTCGCCCCCCATCTCCACAACACTGACGGAATTACCCCTGATGCAATTTCAGGAATTTTGGCCGGCACTAGTGGCGCCTTTTTGCTATTTGGCGGCTTACTGCGATTCGGGTTTCTTGATAGTGTGCTTTCGCGAGCGCTGCTGCGAGGTTTTATTTCTGCTGTTGGTGTTGTCATGGTTGTCGAACAACTTCCATCTGAACTGGGTCTGGTTGAAAAAATGCATGACGCAATCGGAACCCACCCAAACGTAGTCGGGAAAGTTCTTTTTCTGATTCGCAACGCCAACCAGGCGCATCGACTTACTTCTGTCGTCGCCTTCACTGCCATCCTCGTTATCATTGCGTTTCGAATTTTTAAGGCTAAGGCCATGGCCAAATATCCCAAAATCATCTTTGTTCCAGAAATTTTGCTTGTGGTCATTTTTTCTACCATTATTACCAACATCTTGGACTTGGACGAGAGCGGTATAGCCGTTGTTGGCACGATAAAACCTGGAAAGGTCAAAATCAGCCTTCCCATTACCCCTGTGACATGGGATGTTTTCAAAAGTACTTTTGGTACCTCTTTTTTTTGCGCGATTCTGGGCTTCTTTGAGTCAACCATTGCTGCTAAATCGCTGGGTGCGGCCGCCAATCTTTCAATCTCTACAAACCGTGAGTTGGTTGCTTTGGGCGCATGTAACATCATGGGATCACTTGTCTGCGCTCTGCCGAGTTTTGGTGGTTACGGAAGATCAAAAATCAATGCACTGTCAGGTGCGACCACCCAGGTATCTGGGCTGGTGCTCAGCTGCGTGACTATGCTTTCTATTGCGTTTTTGATGCCGTACTTTTACTACCTTCCAAAGTGCATTCTTTCGGCTGTTATCTCTGTCGTTGGCCTGTCGTTAATTGAGGAGGCTCCAAAAGATATCAAATTTTACTGGCAAATTGGCGGTTACGAGGATTTGTTTACTCTGTTTCTGACGCTTTTGTGCACAATTTTCTTCTCTGTTGAATCCGGAATTGCTATCGGTGTTGGCTTTTCGCTTGTGCGGGTCATTCACCACGCTACTCGCCCTAGAATCCAGATTTTAGGCCGGGTGCCTGGCACAAATATATTTGAAAACGCGGATCGAATGCGACTTGAAGAAATTGAGGGCTGTCTGATTGTCAAGATCCCCGAACCCCTCACATTTGCAAACTCTGGTGACCTACGCAACCGGCTTCGCCGGTTTGAAGTCTACGGCACCATGCGCGTACATCCTTCATACCCCCGCATCCGCCAGGAAGAAATGACTCGCCATCTCATCATTGACCTTCACGGAATGACTGAATGTGACTCTGCTGCGATCCAGATCCTGCTCGAAATCGTCGAGTCATATGTCACGCAACGCAATATTCCTGTCTTGCTGACGCGCGTGCCGCAAAGAAAGAGCATCCGAAAGCGATTTAGACTTGCCGGCATCCGTGATTTGGTGACGACGCGCCGCGTTGTTGGAACTTCTGGTGCTGCCAGTACGGCAGCAGCACTACCACCATCAGCGCGTTCTAAAGATGATTTGGATGATCTAAGTTTGGACGATATTTACTTTGGATCTATTGACGAGGCGCTTACATTCATTGACTCGTCGATTGCTAACAACTCTTCTTTGAATGTCTAAAACACAAATATAAAGTAACATGAGACCAGCCTTTTTACGACTGTGGACTTTCTGAACGAGGAATCCTTTTCACAGCTCATGAGAGACACGAAACATTTTTTTTAAATATTTTCCCCCCACATCCCCAGCCCTCTATCTTGAATGTTCTGCGCCTACGGGGTACATACACTTTACATAAATCACTAATCCCAAGTTTAAGCGTGGTGTCATTTCAAAATTGCACACAACAATTACCAAAAAATACCTAATTAAAGAAAATCCCAAGACAGTAACCAAAGCAGCATGTATCAGTAAAAAAAAAAAATCAAATCAAAAATTAACAATTAAATGGATCACATAACAGAACTCATTACACACAAACAAACGTTGCACAAACCAGCTGCTAGAACTTAAACAACAACGTGAAAATGAGAACGTCCCTTCTCAATGCCCTTCTTGACAATGCTAGCAACCTCATCAGGGTCACTGGTAATTTTGGTCAGGTTTTCAAAACCATCCTTGGTAACCAACACATCGTCTTCGATTCTGACACCACCGACAGGCATATACTTTTCCAGAATTTCCTTATTAATGTACGTGAGGTGCTTCTCGTCATTCAGATAAGGTTCAAGCAAAAATTTGTTAAAGTAAATACCAGGCTCGACGGTTACGACGTTACCAACCTTTAGGTCGCGGCGCAAGCGGAGATAACGGAACATGGGATCAGAGTCTTCGTAGTTAGGGAAGCCAGCTACATCGTGGGTATCCATGCCCAGCATGTGGCCAAGGCCGTGTGGCAGGAACGCCACGGAGGTACGAGCCCCGAGAATTTCGTCAACAGTACCGTTCTGGAAAATGCCAAACTCGAGAAACTTTTCAACCAGTATACGGTGCGACAACAGGTGAAGGTCGTCCCAGGACTGACCAGGCTTTACCTTGTTCATAGTCTGGGTCTGCATGTCAAGGACGGCGTTGTAGATTTGGCGGGCCTCGGGCGTCCACTCTCCGTTAATAGGGAAAACTCGGGTGACATCGGCCGCATAACATTGCCACTCGGCACCAGCATCTATGAGAACAAGTTGCTTGTTGTCCCCAAGATCCTGATCGTTTTTGACGTAGTGTAGGGTGCCGCAGTCGGTACCAGAGCAGCAAATAGGGTCGTATGCCTGGAACTTGGAGCCTTGGCGCATTGCATGGTACACAAATTCAGCATGAATATGGCCCTCATTCTGCTCAATCGGCAGCGCCGACATGACAGCAAAATGAGAGTTATCGGTAATCTCAGAAGCGCGTCTCATCAGCGCGACCTCATAGTCATCCTTGACAGATCTCGCCAAATCAAGAGCGTCCTGCAGCTTTTTTTCAATAGTGTAACCTTTACCGAGAGCAGTAAAATACTCAGAAGAATGTTTAATCTCTTCAATACCAATGAGGCGACCAGCAAAGTCAAAGTTGACGTTTCTTTCATTTATGTGCTTGACATCATCGACATCGTACTTTTTCTTTGCCTGCTCAATATTCAAAGGCAATCCACTCCACATAACATCTTCTTCGTCAAGCTCCGGCAGCCAAAGAATCAATTTATCGTTCTTGACATCATAGGTGACAGCGGCGGCGCTCAGGTCATGCGCACCGGTTAGATAGTTAAAGTACCGATCTTGACGGAAAGGCTTGGTCTGATCGCAATACTGGTACAGCTCGAGGGCGGGCGATGTGAGAAGATACACAGCGTCACTAAACTCGGCTCCAAGTTGCTCAGCAACTCGCTGGGCATGCGATCTGGCAGGATATTTAGTAGATGAGGTCATTGTTGTGATGTTTGTCTGTCCGATTTGAGGGTTGAAGAAAAAAAAAAAGTGCAATGAAAAGATAAAGAGCTAAAGATTTTTTTTTTCAATAATTCGTGAGCAACAGATGTTTTCGTTTGTTTTATGACGTTTTGGGAAAGACGGTTGTCAACGGCTTTTAGAGTCACGTGATTGGAATGATGCCGTGTGTAAAACGTAAAACTTTTCCAGTCCCGGGTATGAACTGTTTAACGACAAGAAACAGAGGTGACAAGCTGTTAAAACTAGAGTTTTCTCTTAATGCCACTGACTGACTGTAGTGTATACAGTTTTACTATTAATTTTATATGGTTGTTTGTTTTATTGTTTATTTGTTTATTTTAGGAGCTGAGAGAACATCCTGAGGTTTGGAAGTTTATTTTCACAAAATTTTTTTTTAACTTTGAGATTATATCAAAAGGTCAGAGATGTGCGTGTAGATAAAACTTCTTACAAAACTTTAGAAGTACTAAAAGAAGTGTCTTGTCATTAAAATCAAGTACATGTTTTTTAAAAAAAAAGCGACGTTGCAGAATTCGAACGTAAGCAAAGTTTAGGTCCTAGTGTAAACTTAAGTCAGGCCAAGTTTATGCGACGGGAGTTCTAAGGGCCGTATTTTTATTATCTGTTGATTTCCGGGCAAAAATATACGCAACGGTTTTGACGTACATGAAAGTGCCCACTTGGAAAATTATAACTGTCCTTTTTGGGATTTTTGAATGGCTCTGGATTCCGGAGTATGATGACGCCTGTGAGAGCATGTGTACGAGCTATGGGGACTCTATGCAAAACCTATCTCTGCAAAACCTGAAACCGGTTAGAATTAACAAACCGGATCTTAAAAATTCTAGAGACTGGACAGAGATCTGTTTTTCATGGGGGTCGACAAGCTAGCTCTCACAGACAAAAACAAACTACACAGATTTTTATCACATAATACTGTATATCCATTTACTGCCAAGATTCGTAAAAAAAATTTAATTGAAAGATTTTGTTTTGTGCCACATCTATAGAATGCAATTATTTCTAAATCTTCATTGGCTCACTATGGACCAACACTTTAAAAGTTTTGTAAATAAAACACTCCTATTGAGACAATAAGGACTGAATGTAGGCTTTGTGAGAGGTTATACATCTGTTTTCTAATGCTACTATTTGTGGGTAGCTATTACTTTTCAAGTGGACAATATAATTACTGGTGTGCTCTCGACAGACGTGGGTGCGTGCCTTTTTCCCTGCTAAGAACTCCACTCATGTGATTTTAAGAAATTGAAATTATTTCTTTTTAAACCACTGTTGATCGCAGTTTAATGACAATAAGACCTTAGAATTTCACTATGACAAATAAAAAGTCAACAGCTCAAACTTGTTTTTATTTAAATTTCAAAATTTTCGTTTTCAATTAGGCCTAAAAATACCAAGCAACAGGCTTAAAAATATCAATTTTCTGTCTAACATTAGCTTGAGTCCGGGATCAGTTGTTGTGTCTAAGTTGCTTTAGTGTGTTAATAAAGACAAAAAAAACACTTGTTTCCTTCTGCAAATAGTAGTGGTCTCCGCGCCTACTATATGAAAAAACTTTTTTGGTATGATCAAAGACACCCCTGGTTTTGTTGACTTTGGCACGACACTTATTTGAAGAAGTCAAATAAAAAGCCGTAGTAATCATTTTTCAGATTTTAGACTTGTAGAGATTGTGATACACAGTTGAATCATAATTCATAGTAAAAAGGCAATGTACACTGTGAACTATTACAGAAATAACGCTACCATGAAAATCCTTAACTTAAACCAATTCTACAAGACTAAAGACGCATGAGTCTTAAAAACTAGTTGATACACTGTAAATGACATTTGAAAATTGAACTCACGGCAATTAATCTCTCAAAAAGGCTTACAGATTTGAATAATCTTATTGCGATTTGTTAGAGGTCTAAAACTCGATTTATCAGACTTTCTATTTGTCTGAGTTCTATTAGTTTATCTAGAACCCATTCCGTCTTTGGAATGTTTTTGGATACTGGGGTTCCGTTTTACTGGTACTGTAAAACTAAATAAAATTTTCACAAAATAATTTTTTGAATTTACTGAGTTGCACAATCGCCAACCGAAGACAGACAGCTGATTAGCCCCACCTCTAGGCGTCATCATATTTAAGAATAAGGCGCTCGTGACTTGATGCAGGCTTTTGTTGCCAAACGCTTTTTTACAAGGCCCGTGCATGAGAATCAAATTATGTTATCGTTGTAAAGAAAAAAGCATTTTAAAGAGAACTGGTGAGACATTGCTAGTTTGAAAAATAGCGTGAATACGTACATTTCTATGCTTATCACAACCGCTACTGTATACTTCTTGTTTGAGAATTGATTTTTAAAACCGCAGAAATTCATTTAAATGCACCTAACTTCACTTGTCAAAATTAATAAAAGAATGGTTTAAAGGCAAACAAGCTGCATCCTAGTGAATATTCTATTTCTGTTACTAGTTTTAGTATTGTGTACACACCTTTTCATTCAAGAGTTATTAACCGAGAAATTCCGTTTAAACTCCGTTTCCAAACCTGTTGTGAAGAGAGCTATTATTACTTTAAACTCAATGAGTAGTCGCAAATGTGTACTTTTTAAATTTGCTGGCAGCTTTTTGATCTTAGCATATGGATAGCGAAAAACGGTTCAGGAGTCAGAATCTCCTAGTTCTGCTGAACTTTCTTTTTAACTTGTCGGTTGCATCAACTCCGGCGCATCCTGCAGCAGACCAGAATACGTTGAAACTGAAAAAGAAGTTTTGCTTTGTGTATGTACAAAGTCAAAACCAGAAAAAGCATAGAAAAAATTAATCCAACAACTATTAGGCATAGCGTAAGCCGTTAAACTGTCATACAGTGTTCCGAGTCCAACCCATGGCTCATCGGGACAGGTTTGGTACAATAGTCGTCGCTTTTTCAAAATCGATTTATAAAATCTTCAAGTGTTAACATTAAATGGATGCAAAACATATTCTAACGGTTTAGAAGTTAGCTAACGGCACAGCATTTCAGGCCAAAAAAAAAAAAAAAAAATCTTGTGTACACAGGCTCTCCCTACAACACAGAAAGAAGATAATAGGAACAATCAACCGTCGGAATTTTTCAGCGAGCACCATTAACCGTAACTCCTCCATACAACAATATAACGGTACAGCTCACATCAAATCCAAATACATTTAAACTAAATTTCATTGGTGGCCAAGTAAATGATATTTTTGAATCTTAGCAACACTTAGTAACTCACAGAGACGGAACATTTTTGGATCCAATAGTAAAACCTCACTAGAATAGTTCCTATTTTATAATAGGTTGGCTACAATATGACATGAAGTTCACTGCAAGCATGTAGAAGTTTGAACTTTGTAGTATACTCTTTAGTTACTAACTACAGCTCAGGCATGATTTCTACTTTAAACCATTTTAATGTACGTAACCTACGACCCTGGATTCAAAAAATACTCTAGTTGTCGTCCGACTAGTTTCCTACAAAGTTAATTTTTTTCAACGGTTTGCCTTTATGCCTGATCGGTGATCTTACCCATGTTTGTACTTGACGCCAGTGTTTTCAAAACGTTTTTAATTTTGGTTTACTTAGAAAAGTGCTAAATATTAGCTCTAATTCATAATACAACCCATTTAAATAGTTTTAACGAAGAGTCAAAAGTCTAACGTTTGATAATAACGGCCATCAGGTATTCAAACAGTTTACTTTACTAAATATCACGCAATTAAACCAGAAAAAAAATTAATAAAGAAAAAATTGAAATTGAACATGCAACGTTTTAAAACCAACGACTCAAACTTTTTCCAAAAGGTGGTATTTCTAGTTCACAAGTATTTAAAAAAAATTTAAGCTAAAATAATAATTTGGTGTTTAAAAGAAACAGACGATCACAAACAGTTAACAACGTCAAGTTTATTTGCACGTTTCATTTACTTAAAAACATATTTTCTTCTCCCCATATTTTCATTATCTACTAGAGTAACAGATCTAGACTTTTAACAGAAAAATTTAAAATTAACAAACCAAATTTATGCATTTCATGAAGACTTAAAGTTATTTAGAGAATGTTAAAAAACTGGTAACACATTCAGAGACAGAGATTCAAGTTGAAATTTCTATGCTTACTTTTTTATAGTTTTTATTTACTACTCGGCTTGTTAAGAACACGAGAAATTTATCTCATGTCCATCTCTCGCTCAATTGTATTACCAAAGTCTTGGTTTCAATCTTTAGCATACTAAAATTTTATTGTCTAGTTGTACTTTATGAAGATTAAGTTATTACTAAACAAATATTTCTAACAGGATACTTTTCATGGTATGTAATACTGTTAACGCATACTGTATAGACAGTGACTTCTGAAGCTTCCACTATTTGGTTATAAAAGGTAACTAATGCTTTCTTCAAACTGTTGTAAAATACACCAAGTTTGATAATAAAAAGTTAACGGGATATTTCAGAATTCTATAATAGTGTTTGATAAGGCTTCGCTGTTTTGCATGGTTGGCTTGTATTTAAATTGTGCAGTGTCGTCTTACTATTAACTCACTCTCACTCTTGAACTTATGAGACCCGCATTCAGAATAAAAATGGAACTCACATGCGACTTAAGAGCTAGAATTCACTTGTCATTTGCACAAAAATTAATCAGCACACTGAGATTATGTAGCGTAGCATCTAGTTCTACAAAAGTAAAAAAAAAATCTATGAAAAAAAAAATGTCAGGAAAAGCACAGAAGCATTACAAAAAAACAGGTTTCAACGTGCGGTAAGTACCAAAGCATGCCGCATTGGGGACACTTGACATGTATGTACCGGCCTCGCACAGCACAAGAAAGAAATTTCAGATAGATTACCAGATTTTTCAATATCTATGTAGCCACTCAACTTTTTTTTTCAAATCCTTCAACAAACTATAGTAATTTAAGAAAACAATTTACATTCTCGTGCGCCTGGAGTTTGGAACCAAGGTTAGCACTACAAACCCTCTACTGTTCATAAACTATATTAACTATGAATTATGGAGGCAATAGCATTTGCCTTTTTGAAGCTGACTGGACTCGGCCAAATTTAGATGTTTATATTTCAGCAGGAAATCTTGGAGACCGAAGACTATACCAAAAAACCGCTAAACCAGTCAAATAACAAATTACGTAAGGATGTGAAACCAGATCTGCTTGAAGCAGGGGTTTCGTTACAAAATTTACCACTCCTTGAAAAAGTTTTTCTGAGTTGCACTGACTTCTTGATGAGCTAAAACTGAGTTTCAAAAGCTGAATTCAACTGTATTGAAATCTATTGGTCTGATGGTCGGTTCTCGATGAATTTTCTGAAAATTTATAACAAACAAACAGAATATTACTTAAAACTAAGACTTTCATGGTTGCCGAAGTTGAAGTGTAGCTGACTAGTTTAGGTCTTAGAACAAATTGTCGAGCAGCTAAAGAAAAAAATTTGATAAGATTTAAATGCTTGTATAGTAATTTAGGAGTCTTAGTGAGGGATATTTAGGTATTGTTAACTGGTAGATTTACAGCACACTAAAAAAACCGGGTTTGACAAAAGAATGAACAATTAATAAATACTTTTTAAAAGTATAGTTGAGTTCAATTTTACGACTCCTAACAGAAAACAATCTTGTTGAAACAGTAGACAAATTACCACCACATACCCATAATTCATCAATTTTCTGACTCTTAAGATTAAAAAGACACTTTTGTATCTTAAAAATTAAAAATTGAACCAATTTTAATTTACCTTCCAGCAGAATTTAAAAAAAAAAGTCTGTTGGATGTTGTTAGAATACTGTAGCTTGTGCCTTTTGCAAACTGGGCGTGAATACCTGATAACAGCCATCCCAGAGCTTGACATCAGTGTTCTTCTTGATATTAAAAAAATAATTGACGCGGTAGAAAAGTTTCTTGATTCGTTACCGCACCATTTATGTGTTGGTTAAAATGAACATAACTGACTGTAAAAAAAACACTGTGGCTTTGAAATTGTCTTTGAGGTTTGCTTTGTGACTTCCCTCCGCATGTACACAAGCGCACCTTAAAAAAGGGTATTATTGATGAAAAAAAAATCTTGCAATACAAAAATTATTAACGTTTTTAGTTTATCTGGTTTAAAAGTACTTTAAAGCTTGCTGATAAGATTTTCAATAGCTTTGAAATAAGAGAAAAAGACCGACAGGGGGAGACTTTCTTGGCCACCTTCGTAAGAAAGTACGATAATGCCAAACAATTTTGGTACCGGCAAACAGAGATATACGACTTTCAGTCAACTTACAAGACTCAAAAAATTAAGAATAAAGAACGAAGCCAATGTACTGCCCGTCAATTTACTTGAATGGAAATGTCATTCTCGCGTACAATACACATCACAACTTATAAACAAAGCGATAGATCACATGATTTTTTAATTTTTAAACGCGTTAAAAAATCTTTCCACAGTATTTAATTTCCTAATTAAGCAAACTAAAAATCGCGTGAAACGCGTCAAAAAACCAAACATTTTTAATTTTTTTTTTTTTTTTTTCTTTCGACTTCATTTCTCCCATTCTTCTGCATTAACCCACAATCTCTTCTGTACCCAAAAGACCCCAAAATATCATAATGTACAGACAGACAGCAAAGAAAAGAAGAGCTCAAGAGCGCCGTAATTTTAGCACAGCCGACTATGATACCGGAAATACAGCATGGTCGACATTTTCGTCGACAGCATACCCGTTTAGACTGAATTTCTACGCGACTCCACCGCTGTTTGAAATCACATTGGACCAGTTTGAGCAGTGGGCCATCGATAGAATGAAAGTACTAGGCGAGATTGAGTCGCGACTTGCAAGAAACCAGACGTTGTCCGACTTGGAGACAACTTTGAAGCCATTGATTAACGAGTTGCTACCTCTCAATTCAAACAGGCTGCAACAACGCGACGGGCACGGACTGGCCGTAGAGATAAAAAACGGCAAAGCGTTCAAGTTCGATGAAAGTAACGAGGAACACCGAAGATTAAAAGATCACTATAGCCATTTTATTCTTAGACTTGCATTTTGTCGGTCTGAAGAACTAAGACAGCGATTTATTCGCGCGGAGACTGCGCTTTTCAAGATTAGATACAACACAGACGACCCCAAAGATAGGGCCGCATTTGTAAAGTCACTGAATCTTGAATGGGAACCTGTGTCAAGTGAAGAAATTGCTAAGTTTCAAGATAAGCTTATTGCCGCGTCTGGTGCTAAATCGCTGAGCGATGCTAACAACGCGGTGCTAGAGCCTGGTCAAAGCCCTTATTTTAAAGTTGACTTTGAGCGCGTTGCTGATCTTGTTGAGAACAGAAGAGTTTTTCTGAAGAGCGGAAAGGCCTACGTTCCTGTTTCATATCAGCAATCGATGGTTGTCGCAGATTTTTCAGCTAATCTCGAAAAAGCACTCATTCAGACAGTTCGCGCTTTACCCAGACTGGATGAAGATGATAGATTGGTTCCTTTACTCAACCATTTAGCACAAGGATTTTCTGCTACCTCAAAGTACCTGCAAGACGAGGCTGCCGTTGGCAGAGAAGGTGAGATCACAGCAAATATGGTGGACAAGCTCGTCGACCCTCATTTCCCTCTCTGTATGAAAACAATGCATTCTGCACTGGCTAGCAATCATCACCTAAAGTACGAAGCTCGTCGACAGTATGGTTTATTTCTTAAATGGATTGGTCTTGATGTTGAGGAGGCTGTTAAGTTCTGGCGCTCGCACTTCTCAAACATCACCGATGACAAGTTCTCAAAGGAATACAGATATAACATTCGCCATCAGTATGGTCTAGAAGGTGGCCGCATCAACTACAAGCCAATGTCATGTATTGATATTGCAAACGGCCCACGTCCTGCTAGAGGCGACTCGCACGGCTGTCCGTACCGGTCTTTTTCTACTGATAACTTGGTGACGGCGCTCCAAAAAATGGGTATCACAGACAAACAAGATCTGGCTACGATTAAAAACAATGTCGATTCACACCACTACCACGTAGCATGCACGCGTGTGTACGAGCTAACGCACAAACAAGATAAAACAGTCTATGTTGACTCGATCACGCACCCCAACCAGTACTTTGACCGGAGCTACTCAGCAACAAAACAAAACAGTGAGAATGCTGTTTCTAACTAACTTGATGATTTAATTTAATTTGATTACTGCTGTCTACTTTAATTGTATCTTTTTGAAAGAGTAGCTATCTAATCGCGTAGCCGAATTTGAAAAAAAATAAAAAAATAAAAATCCGATCTGACACACCCATTTTTTTTTTTTTTTGGTGGGGTGTAAAACCTAACCCTGTCAGTTAATGCCTTCGTCACTATCTTTTTTTTCTTCCCTTTTACGCCGACAGCAGAATTAACATCTCATTTGCTTTCCAAATCAATAAACGATAGTTGTTTTAGTTGTTACTTTAGTCAGTCTATACAAGTTCAACAAATATCACACAGACTTACTCGACAATGTCATATTCAGCAGCGAACAATGGGGGCTGGGAGTCCAACCAGCCAGACGTGGACGATTTTCTTATAGACTCAGACGATGAGGCGGGCCTCATCGAGCCCGACAAGCCAATTGAAACCGACACGCCTAGTGCGGCATTTGGAGGATCTTCTTCATCATATCAACCAGCTGCACCTCCCGCGTACTCACTTGATAACCGGTTTACAGAGGCCACAGGTGGGCAAGTCGAAACCCGGCGTTTTATGGGCGGCGACACGCTTGACGAGCCAGTTACGACCACATTGCTGCGCGACATCAAGGCAGTCGGTTTCCGTCTCAAACAGGTCATTTGGTACACGCCTGCGTCTAGCATACGTGATAATCACCCGCACATCCTCCCTACATCGATTACGAGTACTCTCGAGGATGAGTCGCCATACAGTAACCAGGAGTGGGACATGTGGGGACCGCTTATCTTCTGCCTGCTAATTGCTCTGACGCTTTCAATGATTGCACCAAATCACCAAGCGTCGCAAGTCTTTTCTGGCATTTTTGTGCTTATTTGGCTTGGTCAAACACTGGTGACATTTAATATTCGTCTGCTTGGTGGCACAATTTCGTTTTTTTACGCTCTGAGTACTACGGGTTACTGCTTGTTCCCGCTAGTGATTGCGGCTCTATTCTCGTCATTTGTGAAGATGTTTTTAATTCGTATTATCGTTGATGTTATTATGATTGCATGGGCTATTTATTCGGCAACTAGAGGGCTGAGTGACAACGGCGTTCTCCCCTCAAGAGTGTTTCTTGCAATGTTCCCTGTAGGCTTGTTTTATGCTGGACTTGGCTGGCTGTGCGTCATCACTTGAGCTGAAAAAAAAAAGAAAACTATCTACATTTTGATACTACTCGTGTCTGAATCAGAAAAAAAAAAATGAAAAGAAAAATAAATACATTTAACTAATTTTAAATTTGCAAAAGAACATGTGCCAAAACCTGATGAAAGAAAAAAAAAAACAAAAAAAACATTTGGGTGACGTTTTCGAGAAAACTTTTTTTTAAATAATTCTCTGGCTAGTGTTAAGTTATGGACCGTTGCCAACAATGCCATTGGCATCTTGTGAAGTGCTGTTTTCAAACTCGTGCACGTCCCAGTCCCAGTTGCTGAACCAATCCAAACTCATTTGGGTGTCAGCGCGAGCCTCTTTTGTATTTCCATCCAACACTGGATGTTCTGTCATGACACTGAGTCCAGCAGAGTTGGTGTCAAAAGTTAGGGGAAAAGGCATGTTCATGTTAGAAAAGATCCAGGGCTGAGATTCAGGTTGTGATGGTAGTTGCGTAGAACTTTGTTGATGTTGTGATATCTGGTGCTGGTGTTGCTGTTTTTGATGCTGGTTTTCTGCCTGGCTATCCTCCATGTTAATCTGAAGAACTTCATGACCTTGGGCATCTAAGCAGCCAATAGAAGAAAAGCGGCCCTTGTTGACTTCAGCAAAGGCCTTTGGAGGAGGGTCAATACCCAGTGACTCAAGCATTTTTTGAGACTGCTTAAACTTCAACAGAACAGTATGATTAAGCATTTTGAGAGACCACAGACACTCTCTAGCCATAATAAAACGGCCATCGTCGACCAGCTCCGTAATTAGCTCTAAGATTTTTTTTAAAGCTTGACCCATCTCGTTAAAACTAACTTGATTGTAGATCAAGAGTAGGGCAACACAACCAGCATGGTACAAGTTTGATAAAACAAGCCACCATGGGGTCTTCAATTGACCAAGCTTGGAAAGAGCTGTGGTGATGTCAACAACGCCTTCCACACACATGACATACAACTGTTTGTCCAACTGGGGAGATTCCCATTGAGAACCAAGCAAGCCAAACACTGTTCGCATATGAATAAAAAAAAGCGCATTATAATAACATAAACGTAGATGGCCAACTAAAGCAGGTGGTACTTTGAGCTTATCAAGCTGAGTGTCACTGTTGAGACGAAAATCTGTCATACTTTCGTTCCAGGTATTAAGTCTAGCCTTGATTGACGAGAGATCATTGGTGTTCAAATTCAGATCTCTGTCAAAAACAAGGTCACCCAAAGATAGGCAAAATCTTAAAAGCGCGTTGGAAATAGGCGTTTGCCAACCATCGTCAATATAGTAATGGGGAAACGCAATTGTGATACAATCTTCTCTGAACGAAAAATGTCTGCCCGTTTCTATGCAAAGCGTTCGATCCATGACAAAACAAGCCCAAAATACTCGCTCGTGTTTTAGTGTATCATACTCACTAGGGAGCATACCAAACTGCATTTTGTTCATCAAACCCATGCCCGTGACCATGCGAATAGCAGTTCCCATTACACCCCAAGCAGAAGGTTGTCGGTGGCAGGCACGGAGGTACAAACACATGAGCAAATAGCCCTGCACAATTTCTAAGCTTTCCCATTCAAAAGAAAACGCCTGTAAGGTGGAAAAACCGTCTTCAAAAAGCTGCTCTTCCAAACCCTGCTCATACTTCTCGTTTTCTGAGATCTCACAAAATCGAATTGAAATTGCACAGACAATGTGATAAATAGCCATGAACAATCGACATTCTCTCTTATCTGGTGATAACAGATATGCGTCGTATTGTTCCATGAACATGGGCTCATGCAAAATAGAAAATAATGGATTCACATTTTTGAAAAAATAACTTAGTAGTCCTCTTGCAGTGTTTTCATGCAGATTCGACTGCGGTGCTGGAATCACTCTAGGTTTGAGATAGTGAACACCTGACATGTTCCAACCATAACACTGCACTCTGGGAGTTTTTACCTTTTTCTTCATTTCTTCTGGTAGAGTTTCTGTCAACGCAACTCCCAAGCGAAAGGGCAAAAAGTTAGCATATCTTTTAGAGTATCTCATTTTCGCTTTTTGGAATCGAAAGGGACCCTCTTTCATTTCATAAGCTATGTTGTCACCAGGATTCTCTGATTCTGCATAATCTGAGGATTTATTAGGCCCGGAAACGCGGAACAGTAGCTTGGAGCGAAGTGACGGTTTTTTTTGTTGGCTCATAGAGGGTTTTGGGTTAAATAATAATGGCTGAGCTGTACGTTTATCCACTCGAGCCGAATCCAGTATGGGTAGGTTGTGGTTTCCGGTCTGCAACTGATGGGCAAGCCGGGCAAGGTCGTTTTCCAGAACTGTGATCCTATCGCGCAGCCGGGCCATGATGGCTGGCTTATTGACACCGATGATCGCTGTTCGCTTTTCTGGCATGGTTTTCATCTCTTTTGCCGCTTCGACTGCAACTGATAAGCTTTTTGCGCTGATTGCAGAGTCATTGTTTTTAGTACTTTCAGAGTTCTCAGCGTTAGACTCTATCGCTGTCGGCTCCCCATTCTTGGTGAAGGTTGAAGGAGTGTAAATACATGGCAATTTATGTTTAACACAGGCCTTGCATGGGTTCATACCATCGCATTTAGTCTTTTTGTGCTTACATCGATCACAAGCTTTGGCCACGCGAATTCGAGGTTTTGATAACTTTGTGTTTTTTGCAGCGTAGAGCGGCTGACTGCTGTCGATTGTTTCTGGCGACTGTGATGACATATTATCATGAGAGAGAGGACTGATACTTTGAGGCTGAAAATTTTCCTGTTGCTTGAGAGAACCCGGGCCTGGATCTTCGTTTCGCACATTAGAGTAAACTATCCAGGAACCATTTGATGCGAGACTCGGAACACTGCTGAAAGGCCTTTTGTTGGTATAGAAGTTGTCCTCGGTTCCTGAGGGCCTTTTGTTGTTTAAAATGTATTCGTGAGATTGAGACATAGTTTGAGAATTACGAGTCCATGATCATGATAGCTAGGTAAGCCAGCACGGAGAGTTGAAAATTAGGAGAGGTTAGAAAAAAGAGATTGGGGAAGAATAGAAATATAAAGCTTCAGTTGGCAAAGGTAATTTGAAATTTTTTTAGTAAATGGAGTGCGCAAGCCGTGGGTTTGGGCAACCGGAAATTAAATTTCCCAAACAAGAATATCAGATTTTTTGATAAATGAGAAAAAAAACCATGTCAATAAAATAAAGACGAGATTAAGCATGTCAGCCATTCAAAAAAAAAACTAGTTTAAGAAGGCAAAGTCGTAAAATAAGTTTTGATTATTAGATGGGTTTTCTAGAGTGGCGTTAAACTTGCATGCTTGGTGTGTGTGTGTTTTAATTTCTGTTAGGGATGAGAATCGATTGGCGGGAAATTGCGATGAAAACTTGGTTTTGCGTCAAATTGCTGTTATCTCAAATCCAAATTTCGGCTTTCAAAAGGGTCGATTATCCTGACTAAAAAAAGCACTGTGTAAACCACTATGCTCTTGACAAGTCAGATAAATGAATTTATACAAAAACTAAATGCTGATTAATGTTTAGTATGATGTAGTTTTATTTTACATATAATTTTAAATCTGATACTTCTAAATATCAAAATCTTGATTGTAATCTTGGGTAAAAATTATTCGATGTTTTTGTTTTCAACTACTTGTATGAGACATGCACCGAGAGTTGTTTTAATGGAGTGTGTCTGAGGAGCCCTGCTACCATTGGCTATTAGTTTCTTTTATTCGGAAGACCTGTGTTAGTGAGTTTACCTTTTGAGTCAAATGAGATTCCCTGAATAGAATCCCATGAGGCTCCTTGGGTTGAGCCCTACGAGATTTCTTAAACTTGAATCCATCGAGATTTCCCAAACTTGGCTACAAAGAGCTTCCTTGAATAAATTCCAAACTACTATAATATGTTGATCGCAATACAATATGATCCAAGATGTCAAACATGACTCCCTCTGAAGACTAAGTTAACAAGAAGTGAAACTTTGTATAAAGAACTCAGTCAATCAAACTGACTCAGCAACGCACCGAGTCTTTCTTTTCGAAATGAGTGATTTTACACAATTTATATAACCAATAGGTTAATTTAAGTTTTCTTTAAATAAAACAAAGCTACGTACATGCCTTAACATGAAAAGAAGGTCCAATTATCAGTCCGGTGCTGATTATAATTGTTTTTCTAAAACAACTCTCGTTTGTGGTGCATGAAATCATCTGGAATACGTTGATTTTCTTTATTCTACTGTTTTTTCAAATAGTTTCATCTTACTAAGACACTTAAAAAGCTCTCTCGCTAGATTCATGTTGTAACTTCCTGATATTACTCCTTTTTCCTACTCTTTTTACTGAGATCCAGTTGAACAAGACTTCAATCTCTTCTAAACACAAAGAGCTAATCACTAACGGTTTGTGTCATTTTATCATCATAATCAGAATTTGCATGAAAGGGTGGGTGCAGTCGACAAAAATTTTCACAATTTAAAACCTGAATTTTGTGTTTTTTTTTTCCAAATTTTCTTCTTTTTTTTTCTAGAAAAACAACTAAAAGTTGTGTAGTTGTTTTCTACTCTATAAATGAATTTTGTATGAAGAAAAAAAAGTTGTTGCGTCTTCTTAACGTCGAGTTTTTAAGCAATTTTGTATTTACTGTAAATTCAAATTTGACATCGTCTTAAGTTTCTCCTAACAGGGCACTGACTGTAAAGAGGCTAATAATAACGGGGTTACACTGTACACTCTTCTTAAGCGCATTGTTCCATAAAAACCTGAATTTTGATAAGCTTCCGGGGAATTCCCATCACGATCCATTCTGTTTATTGATCAAGAACCCTCTAATAGGATTATTTACTGCAACTAACTTTTATATTAATTTTTAAACATTTTTTTGTGGTTCCGGGTAGCCTTCTTTGTTTAGAACTACTAATTATATACTTTCTTTCCTTTGATGTCTCTATTTTTAATCTAAAACTATCCTCGTTACAGTTGATGTGTAACGGAGTTGGTCTGACGAGCCCAATATCCACAGACCCTTTACTTTTTGATAATAATAATTACTTATTTTGATCGAACCAGTTTCTTCATGTCTTTTCATTTTACTCATTTCATGTCCTATTAATTGGTTATGGTAAAACTTCAGAATCTCTTAAGTGAAACTACCGAAGCGATCCATTACGCATGATGTTCGCCGGAGGTTTACCTTTGTTCCCACTTATTTGCCATGTTGCCTATAAGACAACTTCCTTGCTGTTAATTACAACCTATCTGTTGTGTTGTTTCCATAACCAAAATTATACGATACAGGAAATAAGATCTACAATACATGTTTTGAGTCGTCATGTTCAAACATCTTTTAAAATTCAAACGTACAGGAAAAATTACCATTGGTGTTTACAAAACTTTTTGTTGTATACTCTTTAAAAGGCTCAATCAACTTTGTTTTTTCTAGAGATTTTGTTACTGAATTAAACAATATCTGATTTAGAATAAAAATCTTTAATGTCAAGATATTTTTTAAATTATATCTAGAAATGTTTACAGTTCTATATATTAACTAAATTGTAGAAGCAGTATTCTGTTTATTCTCAAATCAATTAGGTTCAAAAATAAAGCGTGATAACAACAGATTTTTGACAAACATCCTATTATTTTTTTTTTAAAAAAAAACGTTTTAGACAATTAAAGCCACAGGCTCAAAATTCAGTCAAGCCATATATAGTGCTCACCAGTCATGATCTTTATTAAATTTAGAGTCTCAAAGACAGTTTTCAATGGCCATCTGTGTAATGTGACTTTCATGGAAAGAGTTCTATAGTCCGCATACTGTGTTGTTAAGTATATATATACAACTTTAAAATTGAAAAATTTAAAATTGTTAATTAAAAGTTTATTATGACCAATGTTTATCTATACAAGTAACGCTCTAACCTAAGGTTTGTGACCCTTCGACTCATCCGTGAGCTATAAGGTGTGGGTACTTGTCTTGGCTTTGAGTAACGATAAACCGCAGAAACATGATATCTTGTGAGGTTTGTAACCACACCGGCTATTTTTCATCTGTGAAATCTTTAAAAGTACTCTATTTAAATCTTTTTGTAAGTCTCCGCACTTGTTGGTGCTGCACTAAGATGGTACTACAAAAGTGATTCAGAGACTTGAACATTTTTTTGCCAGCGGGTGGATGAGTTGTTGTGGTGCACGTGATCTGCGGTTTAACCATCGGTTGTTTGTTAGCGATTACGAGCGATTAAAATATTGACCTCAAGATAACCAAAAAAATCAAGAAAATCAAGAAAATCAAAAAAAAGATAAAAATGAAAAAAATCAAAAAAAATCAAAACATCAAAACTTTGATGACACAAGAAATAACTATTTAGCCAACATTCCCCAAAATGGTGACCTGGCAAACCTGCCAGTACTGGAAGAACCCCCTCCGTGGGACGAAAGGACCCCCGATCAAGATGACGCAGCAGCCGCAGCAGAATAC
>JAKVQX010000102.1:0-34791 GCA_030463015.1 Geotrichum citri-aurantii
TTTTTATTTTTTATTTTCGTGATGATCCAAAAAAAAGTGGTTCGATGTTGATTTGGACAGAGGAACAAATCAAACCTATAGATTTCAGACCAAGCCACAAGTACATTGTTGTGTGTGCCATTTTGACGATTGCGTTACAAAAACCAAAACCTTTTTTTTAACGGATGATTATACAGTGTTTCAAATATTTAAGATTCTTTTTTTTTTTTTGTGTATTTGATTTACCTCCTCCCCCACCTTTTTTCCGCCATGTTTACACAAATCGCACGTGTAGCAGTTATTGATCTTGTCGTCAACGTGTATGAGCCTGACACGATAGAACATAACAAGCGCAGCATCACTCACTGACGCACAACGTTATTTTTACAATTGCCTATCAAAAAAAAAAAAAATTTCTTTGACAGCAAAATCATCTTCTAATCTTGCACATACTATCATTATTTCTATTACCTTAATCTAAATAAATAAAAAAAAAAAAAATATTACCACTACTGCTACAAAGACTATGAGGCTGTCCTCCTTCACCACTCCCCTAATTTGAGCCCTGGCTCTCCCCAATTCAATTGCACAGGCTTGTCACCAGCCCCCAACATGCGTGATAGGTGTTTGTGTGGGTGGATAGGAGGGAGGTGTCAGCTTCGTAGTTTAATTTGCAGCATGCATCGTATATTGAGCAGAATCCGTCAGTCCCCTTCCAAAACTAACTGCAAGTTATTGTTGATGGTTGTTTTTTTTTTTTTGGTTGTTTTTTTTTTAATTTTTTTGGGGGGTAAATTCGTAGTTAATTCTGAACTGGCCTGTATTCACATTAGGCCGCATCCACATGAGAATAGAATCGAAAAAGAATATTAAAAAAAATTTTGAATTATCAAACTGTAAGCCCAGGTTAGAAGGAGGTGAAGCAAGCTGATGACGCAAACCAGTATCCAACAACAGCCTTAGATCTCATCCAGCCTCAACAACAATCATCATCATCATCATCAACAACTCAATCTCTCGTCAAGCGGGCTGGGTTTTTTTTTTATTTCTTTTTGTTGCCGGTGCCAGGTCGTGCGCGCGCAAGGTCGTTTAGAATCTTGGTCATGCTCGCACCCGCGTTTGCCGGCGCAGCTGTCGTCCAGCCACCAGACGTAGGTTTATAGACTTTAATGCCTTCTGTTAAAAAAAAAAAATTTTAAAAAAATCGTATAGTAGTTAGAATGTGATCGTGTCTTTGTAAGTTGAGTGTTCTTCCGCCATTGCAGCATCTCAACACACACACAAAATAGTAAACTAAGGCATCATCATTCGCTCAACAAAAAAAAAAAAAACTTACTATGACTTGCACCGGGCTGCTGCGCTTCACGCAGGCTCTGCTCGTACGCCTTAGATAGAAACTCCTCGGCCTGTCCGGCGTTGAAGTTATTAACCGGCGAGTGTATAATGGGGTTGCTGCCGTTGCTCATTGGTGTATGTGTGTGTATGCTTTGAACCTTGAAAAAAAAAAAGGAGGAGTAGGGAAAAAGAAAAAAAAAAAACTGTAGACTATAAAAACAAAAAACGAATATAAATAAATGTAAAAAAACCAAGAATTGAAACTAAGAGATTCTTTGCCGAGTTATTGAAATCTTTATTAATTTAATAGTAAAAAAAAGGATCATTCATTAACAAGTCTTGAGTATGTTTAATGAATGGCGACAACTGCAAAAAAAAAAAAAAAAAAAACTGAAAAATTCGAGAAAGGCGAAGCGATCAATGGATTTGTCCACTTCAAACAGAAAAACCAAAATGTACATCAGGGCTAGGGTATTTCATACTAAGTCTTTTATCTCAAGTCATTCTTATTGCCACGGAATCAATTGTTTTTTTTTTTTTTTTTTTTTTTTTTTTTTTTTTGAAAAATTCTTCTTCTTCTTTGATTGACTTTTTCGTCCCTGGAGTGTAAATTTCAGCCTCAGATCGTCACAATACAGTGCTATGTTTGCTCTCTCCGTCCTCTTAAAATATTATCAGTTCATCATTATTTTCTTACACTTGTTTATAAAACCAATCACTTGTTATTGCTTATACTCATTAAACCAAATATTATATATAACATTTAAAAAAAAATTACCAATATGAAAAAATAAATTAAAAAAAAAAAAAAGAGATCAGGTCGTTGTTGCCTGCTGTAGTAGTATTAATCACGATATGCTAGTTTTCCTTTTGGTTTTTGTTTTGTTCGTTTCCCAAGCGCTAGTGCTTCTTTTTTTTTTTGTTTTTTTACATGATGATCTGGGGCTTCTCGACGTTGCCGGCAATAGTCTTGTGGGGCAGGACACGGCCACCGTTAACGTAGACCTCATCTTTGACCTCGACGTCGTCACCAAGAACTGAAATGTTCTCAACACGAGCCCAACGGCCGACGGTGGAGTTCCAGCCAATAATTGAGTTCTTGACGTATGCATGGGGTTTAATGTTAGAGTTGGCCAACACAACGGAGCGAGACAGACGGGCGCCCGCGCCGACAGTAACGTTAGGACCAATGACCACGTTGGGGCCAATCTTGGCCTCGGGGCTAATGTTGGCAGTGGGGTCAACCAGCACGTTACCGCCGTGGACAAAGGGCTCAGTGGTGGCCACAAGAGTCTCAGGGTTCTTCTTAGCAACAGAAGTCAGATACAGGCAGGTACCTGACAAAAAGTCCTTGGGCTGGCCAACATCCATCCAGTAGCCCTCGAGATCAAACGAGTGCAGAGAGCCCTTGGCAGACAGCTGGGGGAAGGTCTCCTTCTCAATAGAAGTAGGACGCAGCTCGATCAAGTCAATAACCGAGGGGTTAAGAATGTAAATACCGGCGTTGATTCTGTTACCAACAAACTCGACGGGCTTCTCGACAAAGCGGTCGATCTGGGAAGAACTGTCCTTGTGGACAATGACACCGTACTTGGATGGCTCGTCGACCTTGGTAGCAACAATAGTACCCTCGCCGCCATGGGCCTTGTGGAACTCGGCGAGCTCGGCAAAGGGGTAGTCACAGATGATATCAGAGTTAAGAACAAAGAAAGGCGTGTCGTCCTTTCTAAGCACCTCCTCGGCGAGCTTCAGAGGACCAGCAGTGCCGAGAGGCTCAGTCTCGACGGAGAAAGTAATGTTGACGCCGTACTCCTCCTCGTACTTCTTAAGAGTAGAGACCATGACCTCAGGGCGGTAGTTAACAGCCAGGACAATGTCCTTGACGCCGGCAGCAGCAAGAGACTCGACCTGGTGGAGAATCATGGGTCTGTTACCGAACTCAACAAGAGGCTTGGGGGTGGTGAGGGTAAGAGGACGAAGACGAGTACCGTAACCGCCGACAAGAATAAGGCCTTTCATTGTGTATATAAATGGGGTTTATGTAATAAGTAAAACGAGGGACTAAGGAATTTAAGAGAAAATGGGTCAAAGAGCAAAAAGGTGAAAAGAAAAAATAGAAAGGGAGAAGGAAGAAGATATTTATAGAGACGTGGACACAAATTTTTTTTTTTTTTCGAATTTAAATTTTGGGAGCCTCTTTCCCCCTTGGGTCGGATAAATATGCCAGCTTTAATGGTCCCCTTTTTTTTTTTTTTTTTTTTTTTTTTTGTTGTGGGAACAAGTGGATAGGGATACATGACGACATAAAGGGCCAGGAATTCTACGAAGCAACAATAGAAACAGGGTTAGCCGCAAAATTATGTGTACCAAAAGTCTTTTTGTTGTTCATCAAACAACATTTAAACGGGCACCTGGAATGCCACAGGTCGAGTTCTATTAACCCACAATTGCCTGGGAGAATGGAGGTGTTTTTTTGTTTTTTTTTCTTGTGGCAGCACTACAGCAGGCTTTCTGCTTAGAGTCGTAGTCATAGATTATCTCCTGTTTGCCAGAAAAAGCACCGTTTGGCTATTACTCGTGGCTGCTGTCATTCCAAGTTTTTAACAGTCAGAATGGATCGCCCTTTTTGGGCGGTCTGATAGTTGCAAGTTTCCCAAACGGGATGGAAAAGTGACCAACGTGGCCTTTTCATGCGTCAACAACAACAAACAAAGGTGATGTCCATGAGGAACCAACAGGAACCGAGCAGGTGTTAAATTTACTGGCTAAAGGCCTAGAACTGTGAGATCAGGGGAGAAGCGGGGCGTCAGGCTCCAGTAAGGGGTTGCACTTTTTTTTTCTTTGCTCTCTCTGGGAAGACCCAGTGGGAGGGCTGCCAAGGTGGCTAGTGGGCACAAATTCATTGGGCACTGTTTTGACGGTAGAAAGCTACTCTAAAATTTAAATAAAAATAGGTTACATTCTCGGCAACTGGTCTACCTTAAATGCTTTCATCAGCTAGGCAATACGGTGGCTAGCTGTAGGTTGGGGTTTATTGAGATTGGCTATCTTGGTCCATAACTCTATTCATGTCGTAACTGTCAAGTATTTAATCTGAAGAATTCAGGATCGCACTAAATAATTTTTAAAGAGCCAAGGGCCATGATTTTGGATGAAGAAAACATATGGATCCAAACTTACGACTCTAACATGAGTGTTTATTTTGTTGGACCTCCCGCCGCTCCTGCTGGCCACCCAGCACAAAGGCGCTTAGTGGGGAAATTATGGACTGATTTTCTCCTGAGAGGGTAACACGAAACGGCTTAAATACAACAAGTTAATTCTTGTGTTCGATTGAAGGGTAAACCATTTAAGTTTCTACAAGTTTTTTTTTTAACAACGGGTGCTGCTGCGACAGCACTTCTGCTAGTGCTGGTTAATAAAGAAAATTGTTTGGACCTGGTAGCAGTGCAGGCATTAGTGAAGATAAATGCTAGGAGAAGGTTGGTGAAAGTTTGAAAAAACAAAATAAGGAAAACAAAAAAATAAAGAGAGAAAGAATTAGAGATGAGTTTAAGGGTTGTCAGATAAATATTTAAATTGAAGGCTGGCAGATCATGAAAACTGTGGTGACCTCAATAGAATAAAAGCAACTTTTCAGGCACGCCCTCATAGAAACATTGATAATGCTAATTTTTTTAGAATTTATAAAAAAAAAACCCGTAGTAGTTAACAGAGGGGGACCACAACATGGATAGAGCTTTGAAAAAAAAAGGTCAATTGTTTACAATAAATATGGAAGATCGTGATAACTCTAGTTGTTGCGTGTCCTTTTGACTCTTCGCTTTTTTTTGGTGTTTTTTTTAACCAGAGCCGATGCAGCCGTTGGGGGAAATGCCATTTTGCAAAAAAAAAAAAAATATCAAAACAAACAAACAATTTAGTGTTTTTATTTTTTTTTGTTCATCAAGATGTTGAGACTTTAACTTTAAAAATTAAGACTTACACTTGATAGCTAAAATGCAAATCTCAAACTAGTTTTTTGGTTATATAACAGATTATTCAGCAAAAAAATTGCAAAAGATCTGTCATGGCTGACATGTCAAAAAAACATATATTAAAACATGAAATATAAGACATTAGTTACAAGTTTAAAGTAGCAATCTATAATTCCTATCTTCTTTTTTCCCCTTTCAACCTGCCACCACAAATTTCTTTCCACCCCTCCGAGAATTTTCATTTTCGTGAAAAAATTTTTTAAAATTGTTGATTACTTAATCAATGCAATATGACTCAGCTTGCTTTTCAATCTTGAATTTGTCACATTACACGTGACTGAAGCTGAGTCTTTTTCTCCAACTTATTTGTATGTGTTCCACTAGTGGTTTGACGCCTTTTGGACGATTCTACCAGGCGCCAAGCCAACACGTGATAGAAAACCAAAGGCAAAACTTCCTAATCCAGCAAAAATATTCCGCCAGCGCGAGGTTGACTTACGGGTAGAGCTTATTTTCAAGTTACCCCGGATTTTTTTTTTGAAAATCCCCCCAAAAAAAAACACAACTCTAATTTTTCTTTTTTACATATATAAAATTTTACAAAAATAACAACAAAATGCAGTGTTTTTGTGTTGTTTACTTTTTTACATTTTCTTTCATTTCAAACCCTGCACTTTTTTTTAATTTTTTATTTCCTTCTCCCCTAGCGCTAAAATAACTTGCAAGACGAAAAATTCTTCACGATTTCATAATTTTCTTATTGTTTTAAAGTCTTCTTTTTTTTTTTAAATATAAATATCTTCTGTTCTTCGCCAATTTCTTGAGCAACCTTCTCTTCAATCTTTTAATTTTTTTAATTTCGAAAACCAAATAAAAAATCTTGATAGGAATACTATTACCACCACTTTTATCTTTTTGCATTTACTCTCACTCAATCCGTCATTATAGTCATGCCTATATTTGAATCTCCAGTTGCCTCACCCACCGCTATCAGCGACGTTCCTTTTCTGTCACTAGATAACGCTCCTAAGCCGCAAAAGACTTCGCCACTAACCACTCTGCCTAGAGAGATTCTTACTAGCATTCTTCAAGAAGTCATCCTATATGAAAGCAACGGCTCGCCGTCAACCTACTACTCTTCCATTAACTCATTTTTAAAGTTGCTCACCACATGCTCCGCGTTCTACGACGTTGGCATCCCCATTCTATACAAACATGTTGCATTTTCCGATAACCGCTCTTTTGACAGATTCTTCTCGTCAATTGAAACATCTGGCTACGGCCGTCTAGTGCGTACTCTTGACTTTTCTGGATACACCCCAGTACTGCGAAGACAAACCACACCCGCGCTCACTGCAGACTCGCTGCTCCGTTTGCTTACCCTCTGCCCCAACATTAATGAGTTTCTCAGCACTGAATACATTGATAAGAACCTAAATGCACAAGTTGTGCAAAAGCTCTTTTCTCTACCCTATCTCATTGCCGCTGACTTTACCGGCTCTACCCACAACACATTTGTTGAAGCACTTACACACACCGCAGCTGTTTCTACTTCTTTCTTTGAGCAAGTTACACGGCTGTCGCTACATGGATGCACAAGCATCCCTTCTGACACGCTTAATGCTCTGCTCCAAAAGCTGCCAAATCTGACCCGTCTTGATCTCACTCAAACACAAATTCAGAGCTTTTCCACTATTCAGCCTTCGACTAGATTTACTCACATCTCGCTGTCTAAATGCCAGAATTTGCTTTCATCTGATGTTAAGCAGTTCCTGTCTCACCAACCGTACCTGCAATGGCTCAACCTCATGAACCTTGCCAACATAAAACCACAAGATCTCACGGATGTGCTTGCAAGTCTACCGTCCGTGAAGTATCTCAATCTGCACAATTTGCCTGTGAGATTGGCACCTGGTGTTTTTAAAACAGCTAATCTTGAATCACTTTTCCTTGGTGCAGCACCTATCTCAATAGCGACGCTCAAGGAAACCTTGCCAACCATGCCCAAGCTACAGTACCTCGACCTGTCTGGAAACCCTAACATTAACATTTGGACTGCGCAGGATACTTCGTTGTTCAATTGTAACCCCACTATTAAAATGATTGAGTTGTCTTCTGATCTGCTTGCAAAGCTTAACGGTATTACTGTGCCAGGTTTTTCAGCTGCGCAGGGCCAAGGATGCCGTGGCTGGCTGATTCGTGGACCTAAAGTGCCGGTAACCAACATGCTAAACTACTCGACGCACTCTGGTCCGTCAGCGATTTCGGGCCCAACAGTGGGTACATCTATTTCGTCGCCTGACCACAAGCGCGCTACAATGTTTGCGTACGCCAAGACCAACTCTGGCAGTGCCTTGTCGCCACCGCTGTCGCCTTTCTCAATGTCGGGCCGCTCTCCTAAGACCCACCTCGAGTGTCGGTCGCACGCGATTCCTAACCTGTCGCGGCCAGTGACGGTGCTGGGAATGGACATGGGCTCACCGGCCTGGACGCATGCATCGCGTAAGCTGAATGTGTGCTTCATTGGAATTGGTGGTAACATGACGTTTGATGCGTGCAAAGAGCGCGGTATTTACCTTTACTATGGCTACAGACGCTAGGGTAATAAACTATGCTCGCGGCTCTCTTGTGAAATTATTTTTTATTTTCTTTTTGTTTTCATTTTACCATTATTTATTTTTGTCTGTTTTTATTGCATTGTGTAAAAGTCTAAAAAAGTTTTAATTTATTCGAGTTTTTTTTTCCTAAATCCCCCCCAATTTTCACCATGCTGGAAACAAGCAAACACAAAATCTAAAGCAGCCATTACTAGAGAGAAACAGAACCCCTCCTTCCTCTCCGAATGAAGGGTAACGACTTGAATTAATAGAAACGGGCCTTTTTAAGCCTTGCCCATGCCACAATTTCTAGTTTGCGAAGCATCTAGACGTTGTTTCGCTCAGTTGTGTTTCTTCTCATGAAGAAATCTCTTGGAATTCTTGTGATAATTTTTAATTTTGACCATGAGAAACAGCAAAAATCAAAAAAAAAAAAATTACTTTTTGGCACCCTGTAGGTGTGCTCAATTTTCTTCTTCTTAAGACTCAGACTCTTCCAGAGCTTGTTTACTTTTATTTACTGATCAGTTGGTAATTGGAAGACAATGTTAAAAAGTCAAGATTTTTAGTCCTTACTCACTTATCCACACATGTCTGTTGTCAAATGTGACAGTACAAAGTTTTTTTGCAGTCCAACACACCTTGAATAGAAATTATATACTATAGCCACCCAAAAAATCTGGGAATATCACCATTCTCAACATAAAAGAAGAAGATGATATAGTGAACTATAGCTTTTAAAGATTAGAGATAATGTAGCTAAAAAAAGGACAAAAAACACACTTGCAAACAATGTTTAAGAATCCGGCGCCATCTAATGTAAAGACTACTTGTGCGCGTTGAGAACGCTACTTTGACAATCTCATAGAGACAAAACTTTTTAAAATAGTGTCTTTGTAAAAAAAACTATTATTTACAAGTTTTTGTCTATGTAACTTGTTTTGATGTAAGGGCAACATTCTGGTTTTCTTTCTAACAATGTTCAACAAAATGGAGAAAAAAAAACCTTCTTGAAGTTGTTTCAATATCAATGATATCTTACGTACCACATATTCAATTTATGGCATACTGTGAATAAAAAAACAAAAACTTTTCCAAATCAATTTCATTTACGTTTGGCTTGCGTTTGAAAACAGTTTCTATTTGAATCTCAATAGTTTAAAAAGATCTGCAAAGGCAACGACACATTAAACTGATTTTCTATCTAAGGCAACGACAGGGCGAGAATCAAAAAAAAAAAACAAAAACATATTGAGTTAGAATAAAAACATCACGTTTGAATGAACTTGGCTATTAAATGAACAAAAATTTTTATAAAAAAAAGATCTGCTTAAGACATTTAGTAAGTAGAATTTTCTTTGTAAAGCGCGCTCAGATCATGTCTTTGGTTTAAAAATGATAGGCTCTCATGGTCATGGTCATGTAGATTCACACTCAACTCAATTGAGTCTCCAAAACATGTATTTTCATACTTTTATTTTTTTGTCAATGAATTTTTCAGCATGAAAAATCCTAACTAGTTCTGATGGTCAAGTATTCAATTCAGGGCCCGTGTTTTTTTTTTTTTTTAGAATATTTGATGTTGCCTGAAGCAATCATCATTGGCTAGGCCTCTGCGGATTATTTACACGTCAGTCTAATTTTACAATTTTTTGAACATTCAACACTAGTCACTTCGGCATTTTTTACTAAAATTTTTAAAAAAACCAAATTCACTATCTTCTAGTCTTCGCGTTTTGTGCTAATACCTAGAAGCAGATGTAGACATTCAATAAGTCAATGCTCAAGCAACCAGGCTGCCGTTAGTGTTGCCACTTCCAGTTAATGTGCAGCACAAAATTAGCCATCAAGATCACCCAAACTACTACAACTTGACCAATTTAATTTTCATATATTTTTTAATTGATTGCTGTTATGTGACTACAGCTTTTGATTTGTTTTTGTAAACCTCAAGAGTTGACGATTTTCTGACTCTGACAGCATTAAATTGGTTGATGAACGTTCAGACACAAGTCTGTGCTGGTACCTGTGTTGGTACCTTTTCCATAAACGAAACCACCTGGATTTTCCCCCTTCTCCTTCCACGTATCCCTACATCACCATTGTCAAAACTGAAATAACCAACATCTTCAGACTCTGGAATTTTCCCCATACCCAGGGCTCTCTCTCTTTTGAATTCTACCTATTTGCTCTTTCCCAATGACAATATCCGCACTCTACTTTCTTGATGCCAAGGGAAAGACTCTTCTTTCGCGCAATTACCGCGGAGACATCCCCGTTTCTGCCGTTGAACACTTCCCTATGCTGCTCATTGCCGCGGAGCAAAAATCCACGTCGGTCCCCCCGTGTCTGAACCATGAAGGAATCAATTACCTCTACATTACTCACAATGATATTTATGTGCTTGCCTTGTCCAAGAGTAATACCAACGCTGCCGCTACTCTTACTTTCCTGCACCAGCTTGTAGAGACTTTGACTGAGTACGTCAAAGCGCTTGAGGAGGAGTCCATCCGGGACAACTTTGTCGTTATTTACGAACTGCTCGACGAAATGATGGATTTTGGTCATCCGCAGATCACAGATCACAAAATTCTTCAGGAATTCATTACTCAAGAATCCTACGCCCTAGATCTCCAAGCGCGCTCTTCATCCGTCATGACTGAGTCAATCTCCTGGCGCCCCAAGGGTATTTTCTACAAAAAGAACGAGCTCTTCCTGGATGTCATCGAATCCGTGGAATTTCTTCTTGGTACTGATGGCAAGGTCATCCGTCATGAAGTGCAGGGTAAGGTCAAAGTCAACGCGTATCTCTCTGGCATGCCGATACTTAAGCTTGGCCTCAACGACGACGGCCGCAAGCGCTTGCAGAGCGGAAACGAAAACGAGGCCGACGCTACGGGCGCTGCGCGGCCCAAGCGCAAGTCTGGAAAATCAGTACATCTCGAGAATATCAAGTTCCATCAATGTGTCGAGCTCAGTCAGTTTGAAACAGACCGTACCATTTCTTTCACTCCGCCAGACGGCAATTTCGAGCTCATGTCTTACCGCGTCACAGAGATCAACTCACGCCCGCTGTTTGTCATCAATGCGAAGATCGACGTAAAGTCACGATCGCGCGCAATTATCAACGTGACAGCACGCTCACAGTACCGCAAGCGGTCCTCGGCGTCGAGCGTCGAGATCGCCATTCCTGTGCCACGCGACGCAGACTCGCCTCGATTCAGAACATCAAAGGGAACCGTCGTGTATGCACCGGAGCTCAACGCCATTGTCTGGAAGATTCGCGACTTCCCGGGCATGCACGAATACACCATGAAAGCCGAGATTCAGCTGTCGTCGCTGAGCGGCGAAGACGACTATAACGATGATGGCTCGCCAATCGTGACGTCCGGCGCGGGCGTGGACTCATCAACGGCGTTCCGTGCAAACACGCTCAACCGCATCAAGAACCAGCCCATCTCAGTCAAGTTTGAGATCCCTTACTTGGCGTTGTCGGGCCTGCAGGTGCGGTACCTGAAGGTCACAGAACCACGGCTCAAATACCCGAGTTTACCGTGGGTGAGGTACCTCACGCAAAATGGACCTGAGTTCTCCATCCGCCTGCCTCCCGCAAACGTCTCGTAATTATAGACACCTTTTTTTTTTTTTTTTTAATTAATATATACATTCGATTAAACAACGTGTGAAGATACAGAGATAGGTAAACGCGTCTACTTAGCCGTGATAGTTGCGTATCTAGGAGGTCATGGTTTTCTTAAGGTCATTGATAATCTCGCGGCGCGACGCGGCGGCCGCCTGTTGGTTTTTGATCTGGGCTTCCCAGCGCTGCCAGATGCCACGCTCGCATTGTTCAATCGTGTGCTTGGCTTTGTCGAGCGCCGAGTTGGTAAAGTGCGTGGTTGCCTTGAGCCAGGCTTTTTGCAGACGCGAGGCGCCTACTGCCAGACCCAGCGTGATCACTGAGCCCGCAGCGTAGAGTGAGTAGTCAAAGAAGTAAACTCCCAGCAGTGGCAGCACCACAAGCGGAAGCTGCACGCCCACAAGATTCTTGAGCAGCTCGCGCAATGCTGTGTTGTGCAAATCTACGGCTAGCTCGGAAATTATATCGTCTCGAGAGGTCTTGAACATTGCAGAAATGTCCTTGGCTTCAGTTATCTTAGTAGTACCAGCAGCAGCAGCCACGGTATCGACAGGTGTGGATGCAGGCAGCGGCGGGAAGTGGTGCTCCTCGGCGAACTGGTCAATGCGGCCAAGCAGATACTCAAACCGGTCCTGTGTCCGCGGCAGAAAGTAATAGAAAAGAGTCTCAGACGCGGCCTGATGCACCTCATCTACCTTGAAATACAGCTTCCACCAGGGAATCTTGTTGTGCACAAGCTCCTTGAGCGCGTTGGTAAAAGTTGTCTGCAGCTCGAGATGCGCCTCAGCAGACCATTTTAGGCGCTGCTTGGTGATAGTTGCAGACTCAGCAGAAATATCAAATGTAACCTCCTCCTCTTTGTCAACAATGGTCTCGCAGGTTCGGACGATAGTTCTAAGCACCTCGGCCTCCGAGCGGGCGAGGTCGCGACCAAAAATAGAGTCAAATACAAGATCAATGTGCGATTGGTCCAGCAGTTTGGTGTATTCAGTCGCGTTCGAGGCAGACTCACGCAGCAGCTTGTTAGCCTGATTCGCAGCGGCCGACGAAATAATTTCTACCTTAATCGAGGAAGAGAGGTCGCCTGCGCGCGCGGGCTCGACGTCAAGAAAAAGATCGTGCGGATACGAGTCTACGAGCGGCTTAGTATATACCTTGCGCGCATCACTGCAGAGATAGATGTGACGATGGCAGGTCCACAAGTGCTGTTGCGAGTCCTCATAGTTGTTGACTTCGAGAATGTCGATCTGGTCGGCCTGCTGCACAGTGTCGGAGGCTTTGGCGTATGCCTTTGGCACGGAAAAGCCAACTCCGTACTCAACGAGCGAGTTGTGTGTGATTGTATTTTTGTCAAAAGTGGGTGCATAAGCTACAAGCGTGTTCTTGCCGAGCAACCGGTTCGTGAGCGCGTCGTACCACTCGAGGTCAGACGCGAGCGGGTCGGCGAGGACAGCATCAAGGACGCCTTTGACGTTGTTGCGGTGCACGTGAAACGGCACGAGCGCAACGCGGACCTTACCGTCGTCATTGTGCAGCAAGAGATCGATACGCGGGTGCAGTGTATCGGTGTTGGGGAAAGCCCGACGTAGGTCGGTCAGAAGCGCGTTCCGGGCAGCGTTGGCATGAACGGGAGGCTGCGCGAGCAGTGCAGACGTGGCATCTGGGGCGACCGTGCTAAGGGTGCGGAGGCCGCGGGCACCACGAGCAGCAAATCTACGGGCGGCAAGCATAGTGGGGTGGATACAAAAAAGTAAGTGGTGCTAGCAGGCTGGCGGAGGGTGATCCAAGTGGTGCCGATTGGACAATGGTTGGGCAGCAGCAGAGTTCACAGACTTTTTTTTCTTTTTCTTCTTTTTGGGCTGCGTTGACATTTCTGGTTTTTTTTTTTTTTTTTTTTTTTTTCAAATTTCTGTCTCGGGTCTCTTCTCCACACTCTACTCTCGCAACACTCGGCTCCTCAAAACCCGACCCTGAACCAACGTTCAATTCGTCTTCACCCACATCGTAACTTTTTGAGACCACCCGTCAACTTTTTTTTTTTCGTTTTGCCCTTATTAACTGATCTGTTCATTTGCCTCACCCATACAAAACCGTCTCACTTCCCCGCTTTTCAGTCATGTCCTCTACGATCTCGCCGGCAACGCGCAACGTGCTGAACCGACTGCGGAATTTCAAGCCGCCATACCAGCCTACTGCTGGCGCTGATTGTGCCTGGTCTGCAATTCCCTGGCAACGGCGCGCCAGTGTGCTTGTACTGCTCTTTGAGTCGCGCACGCCCAACAGCACTGTCACGCTGTCGACAGTGCTGACTCGGCGCGGCGCCAACTTATCGTCGTTCTCAGGCCAGGTTGCTCTGCCTGGCGGAAAGGCAGACACGGCCGAGGAGAGTGTGTACGACGTGGCGCGGCGTGAGGCATTCGAAGAAATCGGGCTTCCTCTGGACGACCCCACAATTGAGTACGTTGCCACGCTGCCGACCTACTTGTCGCGCAACATGTTAGCCGTGCAGCCGACTGTTGCATATATTTCCAGTCCACCAGGCACCGCTCCAGAAAACTTACCGGCCGCGTTTCATTCGGACAGCATGCCTTCAGTACTTGAGCCTATCCGCCAGCAACTTAAGGAAATCAACAGCGCTAACCCTGACGAGACCGCGGAGGTCGCTGAAGTGTTTTCTGTTACACTTAACGAGTTGCTCTACAAAAACTCGTCTACCGGCACAAACAAAGACTGGCACAAATACAAGCCCGTACATTGGGGAAGCTTGCGATGGCCATTGCATGATTTTTCTGTGATACGCGAGAACAAGCAGCTGGGAGAGCCGTCATTCTTCTCGTAAGTACAAGATTTGTGTGAATGACGCCGACATATGCTAACTATTATATCACTAGTGTTTGGGGCTTAACCGCCAGAATTCTTGTGGACGTAGCTCGGATCAGCTTTTCCCAGGAACCCGATTTTAACCATGAGCAGCCTGTAAGTATTTTGGCATTAAAAAGAAAAAAAAAAGGAATTTCCGCCATTAAACTAACATTTTTTTTTAGCTTGGTGACGAGGAGCTTCTCGCAGCGCTACTTGAGGCAGGCTACATGGGTCCTGTCCGACGTAAAGAAGATCTTGCGATTTCATTTCAGAAGGTCTTTGGCAAGGACTCGCCACTGCTTAAAGGCCGTCTATGACTCTAGATGCATTTAGAATTTTTCTTTTATCGCATACATAAATCTATACTTGAACATGTAACCATAAGGCTATAAATGAACGTTTAGTGACATACCAAGTCCACTTGTACTTGTGTCCATGCTAACATGCCCTCTATTTTGAATCTAACCAGAATTTGTAATACGGCGCTAAGACGTCCGCTCCAAAGTATAAGTATTTACTGAGCGGTCCACCAGCAATGGCGCTGTTTCTTGTGTTTGCTCTGTCTCTTCACCATTTGCTCTAAACAGACTTTCTGTGTCCCACTCCTTGAGCGCACGCGTCACATATATCTCCACGATAACTACCGCCGTTAGCACCCACCATGCAAGACCGACGGCACCAATGCGCACACTAAGCGAGTACAGGTTTCCGGCCACAAAGGGTCCCACGCACTTACTTGCGGCTGTAGCACTCTGGGCTACACCGTTTATAGTACCGAGAACAGTGCGCGAGGGCGCTGCGTTCGTAAGCAAAATTGCCATGGGTGGCAGTGCGAAAGTGCGTGCAACCACGGCGGACACGCCGAGCGCGACAGCGGCCGCAGTTGCCATGCTTTGTGAATGTGGTTGTAACGACGAGAGCATTGGAATAGACATGTAAGTAACGGGGAAAATGTAGAGCGCCAATTTGTGAGCGGCTGCATTTCCTAGCGCACCGGCAACCGGCGGATAAGCTGTAAGCTGGAGAGTGATTCCGGCAATGCCAAGAAACGACATTAGCAGACCAATGCGTGAAGAAGGCCATTCTAAGCCGCCAGGATGGCCTGAAGGAGTTTTTAGCGGCGTAGATAGATATAAAGAAAAGAGCTGTAGAACCGTGGGTGCGTGTAACATTAGTATTACATAACATGTAAGAGTGGTGCGCACAGCGCAAGTAAAAATATTGAAATTAGGAGCAGTCTCTTGGCTTCTGGTTGTTGTAACAGTTGATTCAAGATCAGGCTTTGACGGAGACTGTTTAACAGAAACTGAAGGCGCACGCTCAGGAATAGGAATATGAAGGAGAGACCTGACACAGTCACCAATTTTCAGCCCAACGTCGTTTTCTCTAGGAAAGAGCAACTTGGTTTGTGCAGATTCGTCTCCAGTCTCTTCAACAAACAAAAACGTCGCCACTACTGCGCTGCCAAGAACTGGCATCAGTGCGAGATTCGGTAGTAGGTATGGAAACTTTTCAAACATTTTGATTCTAGCCAAAAAGCTGTCTGGGTGATTATGCACGGGATCTGCTAGAAATCCTCCAAGTGCAGGCCCTATGATGTTACCGATATTAAACGTCATAGGGATAATGGCAAATGCTCGCGACTGGTACTCTGTTTTGCTGCCTATGATTTCAGCAATGGCAGTCTTCATAACGCCATTGTTACCGGATAGTAGGCCAGCAAAAAGCCGCGCTGTGATTGCCATGTATATGTTCTGTGAGAGGCCAAACGCAAGCGCTGAGACAAGGGTTCCAGTCGTGCCTAGCAGTAGTGCGGCTTTGCGGCCGCGGACGTCGCTAAAGCGGCCCCAGACGACGCCCGAGAGTGCACTACCAAGCGGGTAAGCAGACATTACAATAGCTGCCCAGGCAGATATAACGGCTGGGTCAGCATAGCCAAAGTCGCGAATAATGTAGTATAAATACGGCGAGATGGACGTAAGCGCAAGAGGCTCGGTAAGCTTGCATAGCACTAACAGCAAGATCTGATCCTTGCGCGGGAGCGTCCAATACGAAGGAGTCAAGCGACCAGAGGAGGTTGACATGATCAAAAAGCAATTGGGTTCAATTTACTGAATAGAGAAAAAGAAGAAGAAAAAAAAAGATGAAGAATTCACCAATGCGGTGAAATTGACATTTGGATCTTTGCGATAAACTGGCTCAGGTTGACATGCCGTTAAGACTGAGAACAATTGAAATAGTGGTTCAAGTTACACTAATTCCGGTAAGGAAGCCTGTTTGCCGCGGCAGTAATAAGACTTATCATTTAAGACTTAATTTTTTCTTTTTCTTGGCATTGAGTGCCTTTTCAACTGACAGATCATGGTGTTCTTTGAGACAATCTACCAATCAACGTTTTTACTACGCTGATTAGCTGTTCAATGGTTATAACAACGCTCTTTTTATCACCTTAAGCCATTTTGTGACGCCCAGGTTAACTCGAGCTCTAAATTCTATCGTAATGCATTTGACTACTTGAGCTTTTTATTCCCGACGTTTGCCAATTGACATGTAGAGAGAACAATGCTTCAATACCATTTTTTGTTTAAATTAATTTTCTTATAAAATTTTAAGAACTGGCAGTTTCTTTTTTACGCTCATAAATCTGACTGAACTTTTCAAAGCGCTTAGCCATCGCAACATCGTGTGCTGTCAGACTGCCAACATCGTCAGTGTGCAGCGTAAGCGTGACCCGATTGTAAAGCTTTTAGAGATGGCGTTAGTTAGCGAATAATATGCAGATCAAAAAGAGAAAGAGGGAACTTACATTTTCAATTCGAGGGTGGTGCCCCTTTAGGTGTGAGTGCATCGCAACCTGGGTGAGGAATGCCTAGTACAAAAAAAACAACCCATAAATAACTCATTAGTATAGGTCAATTGGGTCTGTTGTAAACGTTAAAATAACATTAACTCACCCAGGCTGCCTGAAATCCCTTAAACTCATAGGTCTTAGAGAGCTGGGAGCCGGCGACAGACCAGCCGGCGGCACGTAGCGATTCGGTGGCTTGCGGCACTTCTGCCGCAGTAATAATCTTGTAGGCGTTGTCTTTAGTAGAATAGCAGCATTTCTGAGCAGCTGCAAGACGGAGATTAACCGGGACACGGAGCAGGGTGGTCGGGTAGCGCATGACGTCCCGATTATGAAGAATGAACTCTGAGCACTAGAGACGAAAGCTGGTACCAATCAATTTTAGCCCGTGGCAGGGTAACGAAAAATCAATCCAAAAAACTATTAAATTATATAACAATAAATTTAAAGTGATGCCTCACAAATTATCAATATTCTGGCCCCCTTTATAGTGATTACTTAACCCTGCCCTCGTGCTTTTCCCGCCAGCAAATCACAGACCTTGTCATCTCCTCCCTTCGACCTCTTTGACCATCAGCAGCAGCCTCGTCGCCTCCACGGTTTTATTAATCCACACCCGTCGCCACCGCTGCCTTCCGCTCAATTGCACTTGTCACTATGTCTTTCCAGGAAGAGTCTTCTCAGTCCCCTGCCATCTCACCCGAGATCGCGACCCAGGACATTTATCGCCCTACAGCGCCGGCGCACCCGGACGACCACACGAGCTCTAATTCCGCCACTCTTTCTGCCGTTTCGGACAGCTCAAAGACTATCTACGTGTCTGAGCTCGATCAGCTTGTCACAGATGCGGATCTGTCACAGGCGTTTGATCAGTACGGCCCCATCGCGTTCATCAGAGTCGCAAAGAACCCGCTTCTAATGCGGCCGCTGGGCTACGCGTACGTCAATTACGACGAAAAGCACAGTGCGGAAGCGGCACTTGCCCATGATTTTCGATACATCAAGGGAAAACCCTGCAGAGTCACTGCGTACCAAAAGGATCCTAGTCTGCGAATCGCACCGCGGACCATTGTCTACGTCAAAAATCTCGCACCAGAAACGTCAGAAAATGAACTCAGAGAACTTTTTGCGCAGTTTGGCTCCATTGCCGCAACCAAACTCGCACGCGATGATACAGGTACTAATCCTAGCGGCTACGCCTACGTCAACTTTGAGACGCTTGATGCTGCGAACGAGGCCATTGCCAAACTGAACGCGACCACGATTAACGACCGTCTTGTCTTTATCGGTCACCACATCTCACAGGTCGAGCGCCTGTCCAGAATTGAGAAGCGTAAAGCAACCTTTTCTAACTTGTACATTAAGAATCTTGATCCTAGCACTACCGAGCAGCAGTTTCAGGATTTGTTCAGTCCTTTTGGCAATCTCGTGTCTTATACGCTGCCTTTGAATGAGGATGGCTTGTCGCGTGGATTCGGTTTTGTCAACTTTGAGACTCATGATGAGGCTGTCAAGGCAATTGAGGCTCTTAATGAAAAAGAAGTCAACGGTAAAGCACTTTATGTCGGTCGTGCCCAAAAGAAATTTGAGCGTGACGAGGAGATTCGTCAGCAGTTTGACATTCTCAAGATCAGAAACTCTCCTCCCCGCCATGCACCGTCAAACAATCTTTACATTAAAGAGCTCGACGCATCTGTTACCAATGATGAGCTGCGCCAGGTCTTTTCTTCATTTGGCCAAATTGTGTCCGCAAAGGTTATGACTGACGAGGCCGGCCACTCTAGGGAGTTTGGCTTCGTCTGCTTCTCGACGCCAGAAGAGGCACAGAAGGCTATTGCAGGTATGAACGACACTGAGTTCAAAGGCAAGAAGCTTTATGTTACTGTTGCACAGCGCCGTGATCACCGGAAGAGCCCCTTGATCCAGCTGAGCCCATTCTACGGTGCCAACGGACCCATGCTTGGCCAGCTATCTCCGCAACCGCATGACATGTACCAGCAGCACAAGTCACAGCATTTCCACAATGGCAGAGGCCCACATCCGCAGCAGTTTAGAAATGCGGGCGTACCGATACCCAACCAGTTTGTGCCATCGTATGCGTACTATCCCCCGGCCAACTTTGCGGCTGGAGGCGCGCCGACTGGCTCATGGAACCCCGACGGTATGATTTATGCCGGAGTGGCGCCTGCGATCAACTACTCTATCTTGCCCAACAATGGACCGCAACAGTACCGGAACAACGGCAAGCCTGGGTTTAACAACAATACCAACCGCTCACCGAGACAGGGCCACCGACACTCCCGTGGCAACCGCAACAGCAACAGTGGGAGCGGTGCTAGTAATAGCAGCGGTGCCAACAACAACAGCACCGTAGGCATGACGAATAGCAGCTCCGGCGGATTCCAGAACGCTCGGCCTAACTCACAGGTGTCCTACGGATCTACTCTGTCAGCAGTAGTTGCATCGGCAGCCAACCCCGAGGTTGAAAAGCAGATCCTTGGTGAAGCACTTTACCCCAAAATCGTTTCTCACGTCGCAGTTAAGGGCGACACGGATCTTACCAGCAAACTCACTGGGATGATGCTGGACCTTGGCACACAGGAGCTGCTCAAGTGGATTGACGACGAGGATGTGCTTAACACGCACATCCAGCAAGCCTTCGACCAGTACATGGAGTTCTTGGCCAGTCAGGAAGACGCGGTGCCTGTTAAGAAGGACTGAGTGGTTTTATAGGAATGTAAATTTTTGTGTCAATAAAAATAAAAAAAAAGGTTTTTTTTCAGCTTCAATATTGATTCTACAACTAATATACAGGTTTGACTTCAGAGAGCAACATGTTGTTTTTTCGTGTGCGTGAATTGGCCTAGCCCAATTGTGCGGGGGGAACATAATGTATGGACGTCCACCCAGATTTTCAATCTTATGTTTTAAAGGAACAACTACAGAAACAAATAAAAAAAACATTCTTGGAGGAATTGATGAATATTAGATACTCTAAGGTAAAACAGCAATTATATTACAAAATACACAGCTAAATAAAAATTAAAATAAATGAATGATTAAAGCGCAGGTGGGGCCTCAAGAGGTTCTTCTTTGCTTGATGAAGCGGCCTTGAGCTTGCTCTCCAGCTTCTCAAACTGCTTGAGTGATGCCTCCTCTTCCGGATCAAGCACTTGCTCAACGCCAGTAACTTCTTCAACATAGTGCATCAGCATAGACTCAATACCGTGCTTGAGAGTCACAGAAGACGAGTCGCACGAGCGGCACGCACCTTGAAGCTTCAGCAACACAACGCCCTCGTCGGTGAAACCCCGGTACTGCAGATCACCGCCATCCTCCTGAATAGCGGGCCGAATGCGCGTATCAATAAGTTCTTTAATCATAGACACCACCTCGTCATCTTCTTCCGACGGCATCGTGTCCTGTGCAGCTTCCGTACCCTCGATTACCACTGGCAGCCCCGCCGTCAGATGTTCCGTCAAAATGCTGAAGATCTCTGGCTTGAGCAGCATCCACGAAGCCTCGGGGTCCTTCTCAACTGTGATAAAGTCAGAACCAAACATGACTGACTTGATGCCGTCGACCGCAAACAGCTTGCGCGCAAGCGGCGACGAGTGTGCGTCGCGCCCGCTCACGTACTCAAGCGTGCCACTGGTGGATGTTAGAACCTCCTGCGACGGCAAAAACTTTAGAGCATCATTGTTAGGAGTCGGCGTAGTTTGAATAAACATGGTGCGGTGCTGCTGGAATCCACCCACAAGGCGCAATGGCTGTTTGTCAGCGACGGAGATTGATCTGGGGCGAGCAGCGAGAGTCAGCAAAGTGCGCGCTGATCGTGCGGGCGTCATGTGCAAGCGATGTGTAATTTGTTTAGAGCTCAGTCTGAACATAACAGCAATATTCTTAGAGTACATTATGCTTGATAGATATTTTGAATATCGTTAAAACGTAACGAAAAGTAGGTTAAAAGAAAAGAAGGAAAAAAAAAAAAAATAGGAAGAAGAAACAACTCGAAGGTTTGCAGATTACAAAATTTTCGGAGTTTTTCTTTTTACTGTAGCGTGTATTAGTAATAACTCTCAGGTCACAAGTCACATGACAAACTTGCAATACTTAGTTGCTGATTGGTCACTATCTACAACTTGTACAGCTGCGCCGGCCAATAACAATTACCAACTTGTAATCTGGCAAAGCCCATCAAGCTGTATGAGCTATTGAAAAAAAAAAAGTGAAAATAAACCAATTGTTAATGATTGTTCAAAGCAATATGTACGGTAATGAGAAAAAAAAGAAACAAGAAACTTTGCTGAACGGTAAACACCAAAAAATAACAACAACAATAGCAGCAACAGTAAAAAAAAACAAAATCAACAAGAGCAAAAATAACATTAAACAACAAACACTAGCACCCCGTAAGTTTGTTCTTAGGCCACTCATAATCCGTATCTTCCCATGACGTAATATTTTGATTGTCGTACACATCCCGGTGATTTTGGATATAGTCGTATGTCGGGTAATCGGACGGGTCGCAAGTAATACTGATAGCATTGGACGGCTGATACACCCGCACATAGTCAATCCGGAAGTGGCTAGGCCATGCCAGTGATGGCCAGTCAATATAAACCCATGAAGTGGATATACCTAAGTTCAAAATTATAGACATGGGCTCCTTTGAGATTTGTCGCTGGCCAATGTTACCATTAGGTCCTAGCGCTGGCGCATAAAGAGTGTGTGTTGCGGTATCACCAACAAACCAGCGAATATAGCCAGTGCGGTCGTCGTTGAGATATTCAAATCCAAACGACTGAAAGCCTGGATTGTCTGAGTATTCGTACCAAGTCGTGTTCAGAGTTGTAGCCATCGAAACGGCCTGCTGTAGCGGGCCGCCAAACCACGTGTTGGTTACTGTAATTGTACGGTTATAAATCTCAATGAAGTTCATGTCTGGCAAGTACCAAATATCATATGGTGCCAGCTGCAATGACTGTGATACAACACCAACTTTTAAATCAGAGCTGACTGTACCCTCGAGTGCATCAATCTCTGGCGCGCCTCGACCTACTCCCGGGTTAGGGTGATCTGCACCATCGCATGTGCATGCGTTCAGTCTCTGACCCTTTAAGTACGAGATGCCGTCGGACGACGACTGATTAGCTGTAATACCAGCATCACACTCGCTGTAACAATATGGCCAAACTCCTTCAGTTGTAGCAAGATACCCCGGGCGGCCTATGTTTCCTAGTGTCCAAATACCGGGCCATAGGCCCAAAACGTGGCCGTAGCCAGGAAGCTGCCCACTAACTTTTAAGTATCCCTGCGTAAGGCACAATTTGTTCCATGACTGCAGCATTCCAGAGCGATAGAACAAGTTATGATTTTTGAAGGCATCCAAAGTTAACACCAGCGTTCCATTTTCAGTTGTGCACGCATCAGGGTCATACCACTCCAAATCTTGTGTAGCAGCGTAGTGAAAGTCCGGGGCTGTCCAGAATTGGTCATCTCCCTCGTAGAAAGTACGGCCCTCCATATTAAACTCGTCCGAAAACGCCAGCGACCACTTCGATCCGTCTAATGCAGTGAAGCTTTTAGCATCCTGCGGTGTGTCAGGGTCGACAAGCGAAGTACGAATAGCCGACAAGATGTTGTACTCGTAATTAGTGAGCATCTCAGTCTCCTGAACAATAATCTGATTATGAACATGCTCGTCTGTAAACCCAGTGTAAGTTAGAACAGGGTAAATAACAAAGAGCACAATTGCGCCCAGCAAAAGACACAACATTGCCGAGAGCGAGAGCCAGCCACGCTTGTCCAAGCGCTGGCACTTGCGGTCGTATTTAGCATCCAGAATGGGATCCGGATTGTGTAGATAGTCGTCCGCTTCCTTCTCATCAATATGCAATGGAAAAGACGACGCCGGGTAGCCCCCAAATGGAGAAAAGTCCGATTGAAACGCATACCTGCTGCCAGGCCGACCTCCGCCGCCCGCGGAGAAAAACGACGTACCGGACTCGTTTGAGAACGATGTGTCGCGATCATGGTTTTTTAAATAAAGGTCACTGTTAGCTGGGCGCAGCAGTGATTGGCCTGCGCCAAGCGACATTACAGACGGAGCTGCAGACGAGATACGGTTGGGGTAACGGTCAAACTCGGCCGGTGCGAGCATATTGAGTGAGGACGAAGACTGGCGCGAAGACGAGTTATTAAGCAGTTGCGCTGACGCGCCTGCAAATGCCGCAGCAGACCCAGCTACCGCAGCGTTCGTAGACATGCCCATAGGTGTGGACAAGCCACCGGCCGCAGTGTATGAAGAGGTATAATTACCGCTGGGGTAGTTGATGTCAGCAGGCGCAGATTCCTGGGGAAGGTACGTGGATTGGTCTGGATACCCACCGCCATGGACGAGGTTCTCGCCTGGTACAGTTTGGGTAACACTGCTGCGAGAAACGTTATTGCCCTCTGAAACATATAGGTGCTGGTCTGAGCCCACTGAAGCTTCGTCGGAAGTATTACCAGACGAGAACGGATTACGGGGTGCTGGATAGACGTCGTCGTTGTGAACGCGCTGGGCCGTCTGGTTGTGGGTTTGGGGAGCCGCTGTGTTGTCGTCCTGGAAAGACGTGCCGGTATTGTAGACGTACTGCGGTGGGTCCGGCGGCGAGTCCGGGGACGTGAGGTTGCGCGTGTTGTTTGCCATTATGGCGTTGTGAGAATGCGCAGAAATAGTTCTTTTCTTGCGGTATTTGAAATTTGGTTGTAGTTAGGACTTGTTTACAGAATGTTTATTGATTTTTTATTGTGATTGTTTATTTTTTTTTCTTTCTTTATTTTGGTTTGCAGCAGCTGGCGGGTTGGCGAAGAAAACGAGCGTAGGTTACAAGCCAAACAGTAGGTGAAAACGGCAATGTAAAAAAGAAGAAGAAAGAGAAGAAAAAGAATAAAAAGAGATTATGATGGTAAGCCAGACTTTGATGCTTATGTATCTGGTCTTGTTCGGTGTCTTCTTCTAATGCTTTAAAGATCTTTTTCGCCGAAGATTGAAAAAAAAGCACAGACAAAAATGTATTGGCATAGAATTTAAGCGATGCCAGGGAAACTATAACGATAGAAGGATCACCCAGAATATCATTGTTTATTGTTATAAACGCAGGGCCCAGACTACAAACAAGAAAAATGAGGAGCAACCCAAGACTTTTGGGGTTAGGGTTTGGGTTGTACCCGATCGAGTTTGTCTTCGTTGCCATCGGTGCAATTGACCATTCAACCGTCTTAGTCGTCTTACAGACCGAAACACCATGTTGCCTTTACATGCGTTGAGAATTGTTACAACTGGGGCCCAAAGTCTAAATTTGAAAGCGTCAATAAATAAATAAATAAATAAGATTAGAATAAATAGCTAAAGAATTATACAGTATTAATGATTATTGGCGCGCGCCTAGTTAATGGCCATGTTGACCAGCCGGCGCGCAACCACGTTGCCGTTCATGCCAGATGAACTGCTTTCATGCAGCAACAGTTTCAAACTGTTGTCCTTGCCGGCCACCAGCAGCCGCTGCGGTTTTCGTGTCAGCAAGTAATGGTTTGCAGTAAGCAGCAACGGCACCCGCAGGGCCGCGTCGCTGCTATTGCTTTGTGCCAGTTTAACCAGAGCGTCCTCGTCAGCCGGTGCTAGCTGCACAGGCTCTTGAGCCAGCTTGATCATCACTGACCACAGTTCTGTTGGCGTCGCATTGCATAGTCCGCGTGCGAGCACCTCAGACAACTGGTACTGGTGCTCAGGCGCCGGAGTTGAGCGGTACGGCAACGGCTGTTGTTGCTCGTCGCCAGTCATAAACCGGTGCAGTGCTTGGATGCGCTGAAATATCTCATCGTCCTTGTCATCGACAGGCAAAAATTGGGTGTTTTTTGATGCCGTCATCAGCTGCACTACGGCGCGCAGAAGCTTGTAGTCGCTTGAGATGCGCAACTCCTCCAGCTTGCCCACACTTGCGTCATCAATGGATAGAATGTCCAGATAAAAGCTGGGACACAAAATGGAAAGAAGGTGCCTGACGGCCTCAAGAGTAGCAATGTCTTGCCCCACACGCACGGTGCCGTTAGAGCTGTTGATACTGCCACCAATGGGAATGTTAATTGAGTCACCGCCCTCAAGTGGCAGTCCGCATACCTTGGCCTTACCAAGAATTTTGATTTGCGAGAACCGGTCCGTTGCAAACAAGTTGTCGAGAAATCCAGCAATGTCATCTGTGAAGACACGCTCAACGTCGTCCCAGCTATCGCATGATCGGTCGTCAAGCGTCGCTGTGCAGACTTTCTTTGGTGCGCGCGCGGCCGACGGCTCTTGTTCGTCAACGCCGGCACTTGAAGCCTTGCGCTTGCAACTAGATGTCTTCTCTTCAATGACAGCAGCAGCATCAAGCAGACTGTTGATGTTCATCTTGCTACATGACTCAGGATAGCGTACAGCAGGCTGAGTATTCATAAAACATTGCGATGCACGCGGTGTGGTAACACTAGCAAGAGTGGTCGAATCTGATTTAGGGCTCTGAGGCGTCATCTCGGGCGTGGGTGGAGCTCCCTGTGGCTGCGAATGCTTGGGCGAGTCAGACAAAGAAGTTGAAGCCTTGCGGTTGTGTGCAAGAGTGAATAGCGGGTCGTAGCCCAGGCACACTCTTTTTGACTTGTCGCAGTTGGAGCAGGTGGGGTGTCTCTCGTCGCACTATCAGACAGTTAGGGTTAGCTTTTAGTCACAAAATAAGCGTGGAAAGTTGCCCTGGCAGTGGCACTTGTCAGCTTAGGGAAATACATACTTTGATACGGCGTTTTCTACAGGTCAGACAGCCCGTCTTAGTCCTACGTTTTATTTCGCGTGACGAGCTGAGGATTGTGTGATGGGTGTGGCCCTGCTGCTTGACTTGGTAAGTTGCGTAGTACTGGGGTTGCGGCGGCTGATGAAAGTAGTAGGACTGTGGCGGAGGATAGTACTCTGCATGCTGTGGAAGTTGAGGCTGGTGCTGGGGTGACTGAAAGTCAGTAAAAGGAAAGTGCTTTAAAGATGGTAGCTGCTGACGATTGGTATCCTCTGACCACTGCTGGTTATAGGGAAGCTGAGGCGGTGTGGTTGGCAGTTTGATGAGCGGCGGCAGCAGCGCAGGCATCAAAGAGTTGTTATCCATATTCGGGGTGGCTATCGATTTTGAATGGTAATGCTCGGGGACCTTGATTTTTGGTAGACTGAGAGCGGACTTTGACGGCAGTGTGTAGTTGGGATTCATTGCTGATGAGCGTTGTGAAGTGGGAAGAAAGAGAGTCGAGCGCCAGTGTTTATATAGATAATTAAATAAAAAGAGACGGAAGAAAATTAGTATCAAAAAATAAAGAGAGAAAAAAAAAAACAATAAGGTCCGTGTCTTGCCTAAGTTTATATTTATATAATTTCATATCGTTGACGGGCATTCATGGTATTAATTCAATATTTCACATATGCGATGGGTTTTCTATTTCTTTGAGAAGTTTGTTCGACTATCTGCATGTTGAGTTTTTCTGTCTGCCACATTTCTTTTTTTTATTTCTTTCCAATTTTAAAGTTAAATTTCTTTTTTGGCCCGAACTTTTTTTTTCTTTTCCAAAAAAGAAATTTGAAAAGCAAAAAAAAAGAACAAACGAAGAATAGATGAAGAACAGACGAAGACCATGACAGCAAAAATAAAGAAAGAAAATAAATGTCAGCGACAGCTAACATGACTATTTTTTTCCTAAAAGAAAAATCAAAATAATCAAAATATGCATCTTCAGGCGATGCCGCAATGTTAACAAGCCGATTTGTCTGAACAACAGCAACATCACTGCCTGACGACAAACGAAAGCAATGCGTTTTTCTGGAAGACTCGCCCAGCACCTGTTAGTAGTATTTTAGTTGAATTAAAATTGATTTGAACACTTACTCTATTAGATTTTTTTTGTTTTTAAAGTCCAGCCTAATTGCAAGAGCAGTATTCGAGCGACTAGACGCAACAGCAGTGATAACAGCAGCAATGCGGTTTTGGTAGCGTCGCGTCTAAGACAATCTCTCGGCCATGAAACTTTCTAAACAAGCTAAGTCAAAATTACTTTAGCATCGGTTAGGTAAGTTGGTTTATTCTTGTTGATTATTTTGAATAATTGCTTTTGGTAGACGTCAAAGCGTAAACAACGACAACGCCAAAAGAAAGATGCGATACTTGTCACTCTATGCAGCGTACACTGAATACGAAAAAGCTAGAGTTGAGATTTTTTTTACCAGGCGTACTCTGTCTTTCGGCGCGCGGCCTGTGTGTCACAAAGATCCATGTTTCTTGCTCTTTACGCCTACCAGCGACTGCAAATTGAAGGCATTGTACTTGACTGGGTTGTGTTTTCGTCAGCATTAACATAGACTCCAGACCCGCATATTACTAAGAGCAACTTCCAGCTGCATTTTGGCCTTCATGTAGCACAAATATCTTCAGAGTCCTACCTGCAATTGCGCTGCTCAAAGCTTGAGCAATGTGTAAGTGGATTCGAAATACGGATATTTTCTTTTTTTTTTTTTTTTTTACCTGTTTTTGAGTGCGGTGGGTTACCAGTGCTTGCAAACTCACCGTCGCAACTGCAAGTTTCTTCCCTCGCATCTCTTGACTTTCTTAAAACTCCAACACTCTCAAATGTGTATTCAATTACCTCCTTCGTCGCTATTTATTTTGTTCAAGGCATAAATACCCTCTCAAAACTTTATTAATGGTTGTGAAATCTGTTCTTCAAAGCTGCTGTTTTACTTCATATTGTAATGTTCTCTTGAAACCATTAGTCCAATCTCATGCGGCCTCGCCGAGAATCACTGAGCCTCTGTGAAATTTATTATGGCCTGCCCATTGGGAACACAGTAGCGTCTTGTTGCCGGCCTACTCTATAGCTGCCATTTCATGTACCGGTTCTGGCCAAGTCAGACTCAGGCTGTCTGATTTGGGTCATCGCTACTGTAGCCTTCAAAGGCGGCAGCAGCCTAGCAGTGGCTCTTTGTTTTTCTTTTTTCGGTAGGTACCTTCGTTTTACCTTTCACGGTTTCTTGAAAAAGAAAGGGAGCATCTACCACAAGGAATCTCGTCAATCTATGCGACTTAGCCCAAACGCACATCACTTTACCTTGTTTGTTTTTTGTCTTCTGTTAGGCTAATTCTCGCTCATGTACCTTTAAACTTCTTTTTTTTTTTCTTTCTTTTTTTTTTTTCTTTATTAGAACCGTACTCGAGCGTCTGTCTTGTCTGCCCTTATTCTTTCTACTGTACGCAATTTCTCACAACAATGAAACTCGGTTGACTCAAACTGGCGACTTCGTTGCAGTAGAGTCTGGGTGGCTGGTTTCGTTTGATCGTTTGGTCTATTTGGGCCCGGCCTTGTTTTTTTTTTTAGAAGTGTGCTAATACAAGTGCTAGCTTTAAAGCCTTTAGGCTGGCTTGGACCAACCTACAGTCGTTATATATTTGTGTGCTATGTGATGCTGCACTTGGACATCATCGCATCCAGCATCGTTAATTCCTTGTTCAGTCAAGTTGTATCCTTTTGCTGTTTTGTACATCACTTGCCTAACTGCAATTAGCCATTAGCTACCCTGAAACTACCTAGATCACTGATTGTTTCCAAAAAAAAAAGATGATAACAATCAATGATAACTTGTGTTATCTATGGCCTTGCGTTCTTCCAGCCGTCAGTTTTTATTTTAGTTGTGATTTTTTGTTTTCCATGAGATCTATTTTTAAAAATTTCTTGTTGTCACTTTTTTACGTTGTTAAGGCCGTAGATCATATTACTCACCGTAGTTAGCCTTTCTCTATCATCAACAACTCACAAAGCAAAATAAACCCGCTGCTAGTAGTGAGTTAATGTCTGCTAAAACTCATCATTGGGATCTGGGCGCACTTAGGCCCAGCGCTTGATTTTAGTTTTAATTTTTTACAGACATTAACATTGATTTTCTATTGATCCATTAGCTCATTGCACATTAGCTTGCGTTTGACAGTTCGCCTATATATGTCAATCTCCGCTACGCTATGGACGTGTCAAAAGCATCGATTGAACCCTGTTGAGTTGTTGCTCCAATTAAAAGTTACTTCTGATTGACTACCCCACCTTCTTCCGTCTATACCTGCTTTTTTGTTGCTGCTGTCGTGTAGGTATCACAGTTAGGCTTGCTAGGCTTATTGTAGAGATCAGAAAATAGCAGCAAAGTGGCCATGTTACATTTGTTTACAAAGCACGGTTTACCGAGTACATATTTCTACATGCATTGCCATGCCGGCCGTCTAAGTCACCAACTCACTATTTTTCGGGGCTTCTTCTACTGCTAATCGTCTGAAAGTTCAAACATTGACTGGCTTAGACAAGAATGCGAGCACTATTCTAGCTAGAAATATCACCCCGATGACTTATTCTTTTTCCCTAATTTTCACATGTCTGATTCATGATTTTATTATCACCAAAGTGAAATGGACTCACACTCTATCAAAAGTGCAAATTTCATGAGAAAGTATACAATCCCTCCAAAGCATACATTTTAAGTAAAGGCAAACAAAAACAAAAAAACAAAAAAAAAAAGGTTTTTAAGGCACCAGCTGACTAAATAACAGACATGTATAGACATACTTTCCTAATCTGTCCCAAATAGGACGAAAAACGCTGGCCACTTGGACTGCATTTCGTTTTTATTTCGGGCACGTCTGAAGTATCTTCGACAGTTTCTCATTGGTGCTACACAATAGTTACCGTTAGTAGCTGATTAGTGCGCGCTATGGCCTGGCGGATTTATTACAAGGGGTACATATGTGTCATGTTACGAGGCCTAGTTGTGCAGCTATTATAGCCCAGTAATTTTTAAACTGGCCAGACGACACATTTTGCGTTTTAAATAACGTGCTGGTTTCTCATGGGCTGCGTACACAAAGTGGTGCCATTAGCGTAAGGCCCCCTGTTCAGAGTATAAAATCTTGTTCTACTTGCTGCGTTCTGGGTTGCTCGTCGCCTAAACGCAACCTGCGTACTGATCGGATGGGCCAGTTTGCACTGGTCGGCTTGAACAATGCCGGCTATAGCCTGAGCAGGCTTACAACGACTGTGAGCTAGCAAAATGTAGAGAGAATTCTTGTATTCACACTGGTATTTTGCCTTACAAGTTATTTTCAGACTTAATCACAGACTGAAACGATAACAGTTACCATTTACTGAGTGTAAATTTTGTAAACGCATAGCGTTAAGCTTAGGCCTGCAGTGTCCTGATGCAACCTCCTGTAGATGCTCTAACTTTATTTTTCTCTGCTCAACTTTGGGAGATAATTATTTTATTTTTCTTAATTATAGAACACTACCAAAAAGAAGTATTTGACACAGTTTTCTCGCTTATGTTTTAAAATCTTGAACTTGCTGAAAATTCCACTCATTGTGTGTTTCTTTCGAGCTTGTTTTATGCTCTGTTCTGTTGCTTTTCTAAGACATTGTTGGTTGAGCTGCCTTAGAGCTTGCGATAAAAATAGCAAACCTAAACTTTTGTCTTCTTCGTTTTGCACTCGCCTACATGTATTTATATGTTTTGTTAAAACACACTCATGTCTTTGCTGGGTAGCAGAAACAATCATACAGGTCTAAAACTATCTGCCAGGCCTTTCCTCTTTGACTTGATATAACGTTTCCTTAGAACTATTGCTACTGAACTGTATAAAAATAGACTCTTACATTGTACAAATTTCTAGTTCGTATTAAACAGGAATAGTTTTCACTCAGATGGGTAAACTTGCTCCCGGTTCCGGTCAATGTTAGAAAATAACTTTGAGACTCCGACAGTTTTAGCCATAGCGCGGCAAACTTAGTGGTAAAAGTACAGTACTAAATTTTTTTTTGGTATTCCGTTTATGACTGCAATTGACGAGCTAGTATTCCAAACATATGCTTGAACATGTTACCTTTCCAGTTTTGAATATTAGTCACTTTAAAGTTGCCATCATGGCTTTTTCAAAGTGGTGGCTAGATTTTACACTTTTAAGCCTATGAGTTATTCAACTGGCTCTCTACGCCCATTGCATTTCATTTTAAGTTTTATAGGTGTCTCCACACACGGTGGCTGATATGGGTACTCTTTTGAAAGGTTGGTTTGTAAAATTCAAAAATAAACATGTTAGCAAAGTCTAAGTCGAATTAGCTGAAGTTCAGAAAGTTGCAATGATTCTTCCAAATTCCAGTCATGAATACGGCTTGATCAACTATGGAGAAGACCTACATGTACTTTTAAAACGAAGCATCCACTGGCTATAAAATTTTGTTAAGTATTTGTTTTTTAATTCGTGAACAAACAACAAAAGTTTTGAAGCTGCTTGGTGAAAAAATTGCAGCAAACAATTTCTGAAGAAACTACTTGTGCGTATCTTGTCAAATGGTTTCAACCTTAGAATGAGCCATAGGCCCTGTTCTGGCCTGAGACTTTTCAGCAGTTCAAACTTCTTTGCAAATTTTTCAAAAAATGATTTTTTTCTATCACAGTAAAATATGTGAGAGTCTATAAAAGGATGCAATTAGATAAAACCATCGAGCTGCATTAGAATACCAACTGACCGGGAGCAAAATAGGCCCCGCTTTTTTTGTGCTTTTATAAAATAAAAAAAAGATGAAAACACAAATTAGGACAGAACGGTCACCCAAAAAAAATTAGCTTACTGGAGTCGCTTAATGTTAGCTGACCAGGCTAAACTTTTTTGGCTGATTAAGATGTATAGACGGAAATGCACACTACGGTTTACCGAAATTCTTTTATTAAGAGTACGGAAAATACGTATTATTCCAAATAGTAAACAGCACAGATTGCAATCCTAGGTGATGAATTATTGATTGCTACAAGCTCTGAGGCCAAGGAGATATCTAAGCTGCAGTATTGCATCACACCATCATCTTCCATAAGCAAAATACCAGTAGCTCTTCAATTTCAAGAAATATCACATGAACATACATATGGAATATTGCCTAGACATATCACACAAGTCATCACTTTAGACCTGCTTTCATTGGCTATAAAGGTATGAAAACGATCCGTTAGATTTTAAGTGACATTTATGAATAGATGGCATGCGTGCAAAAGCCACTTGACTAGGTCTTTTTTTTTCACAGATTTCCTGCTGTGCAACTATTTGAGTCAGAAGTTGTTGCTACAAAGTCTGGCCAGCTATAATAAGTTTAACTAAAGTAAGCAATATAGATAGTGTCTAGAAAAGCAAACTCACCTTGCGACAAAACCGACTTTACATGTTTGGTGATCGTTCGGTTGTTGTGCTAACAGTGTGGGTTCCATACTACTAAACTTTTTTGTTTCTTCTCACCGCTTTGGCTAGTCTAGACGCACTTATGACCTAAACCGCAAAGCCCTCAGCGCCCCACTGGCCTAGAATCTAGGCATCAATCCAGGCATTGTTATGGCCCATCGAGCTCCAGCGTTTCGGCATCGCTGGTAGCGATAGAGGTTACTATGTATTTGACAAAGTGGTGCTGACCCGCTATGCAGTCTAACTTAAACTTGAAAACATTCCAGAACATTGAAGCGGCCTCCCGTCACTTTCTGTCTGTCTGGTGTCTTCTCCTGTAAAAACGCATTGAAGCAACATCTTTACTGTCTTCGTTTGCTTGTTCCCTGGTAGGTATGATATGTGTAGATGGAGACGTCAGGCTAAAACGATTGCTTGCTTTTGTCTGTGCTCACATCTATCTGCGAGGTGGCTGATTACTCAGCCTAATGCGACAGATACAACTCGGTGGGTATCTGTGCAAAGAAAGAAATTGCAGAATGGAACTATTCTCTAGCGACAAGTGTCTGTTCTGTGGACTTTTTGAACGAATTATTTGCAATCTATGAAATATTGACGTCCCAATTGGGTATTTCCAATTGAGGAAAGCGTACGCTACGTGAATCCACCAAAAAAAACTATAGATCATCACTTGGAAATGCTGGCCTGTGCTTGACTGGTTCTTGTCTTTTTAGCCTAATGGCCAGGCATATCGGTCTAAGCCTGCCCTTTAATTTGTTGTTGGCTGGTCAGGCTTTTACATATGCTTTGTTAATTCAGAACAAGTGCAAGTCTTAAACAATCAACTTCGACGGCTGTCTAGAGATGAGCGGCTCAGCGCAGGTCAAAGAGAATTTTTGTGCTGGATTTATTATAATGGAACATCCGGAGCGTTTTTACCTATTTTACAAAATTTAGACAACGTATTGGTACCAAATCAGTAACTGTGCTTTTATGGCAGTTAAAAGCTGGTCTATACAATTCACTTCAAAAATTTCGTTTGTGATAGGAGGCCAAAATAAAAATTATTCTATGCTTAGTGACAGCTTCTATTTGATTGTCCAAATTGAATACACGAATTAATAACTTAGAATAACAATTATTAACTGTGCAGAAACATAACAAAGCTCCAAAATGTGAATAGTATTGTTTCGATCGCCTTTGCTTGACAAAATTTAAAATTTAAAGATATCGACCAAGCCTTCAGCTAATAATGTACACATGGAGCAAGTTTTGACTCGGTAGAGTCATTGTCACCCCAAGCTGGAAAATCATAGTCTTGATACTTTCTGTTATCACACCAGCGCCATCTCATTGTGCACACATTATTGTTTTTTTTTAATACATTTCTTTGTAATTTTTTTCTTTAACTTGATTTTTTTTAATTCTGTTTATTTGACGAATTTCCAAAATCTGGGTTTTTTAGATCAGCGCCGCCTGTGAGTAATTCGCCTTTTGTTTTGATTAAATTGAGTTTTTACTCAGCAGCCACTTTCTGCATATGACAATTAGGCCTAATGAATATTTCGACAGCGGCTGAGCCGTGATACAGAAGATAGTTCTAAAATAATATTCTATTTTACTGCTTTTAAAAAAATTGTTTGATTACAAACCAGAAAGATAAAAGATACACAGAAAAGCCATTGAATACATTTTATTTGTGACTAGATGACTTTTAAGATAGCGTTGCAGGCGCGCGATAGTTTTTCTTGTGTTTGGTGTCGCTGAATTTTCTGTTGTAAGGATATTGAACTGATTTTCTATCTATATATCCGAAAGTCACGGACTGTTTGAGTACTTTCATGTCCGGATGGATAGAATTGTTTTGATTGTTTTTTTTTTCATATCTTTGTTTACAAATTTTGTAAGCAAGAACAAAAAAAAAGAAGTCAAATGTTTCAAATCAAAAAATTACCAAAAACGTTGTACAGTACATAACTAGTAGTAATAGTAATATCAATCTCGGTTTTCTTTTGCCAAGTGAAGCAATTCATCAAAAATCTGGCTTCAAAATCTAAAAGACTTATGTATCTCAGGTTTCCCTTGGCACATGGAGCAATTCATGGGGAATCCGGCGCCATCGAATGCTGAAACTACTTGTGCGCGTTGAAAGCGCTACTTTGAGAATCTCTTAGAGACAAATGATTTTGAATAATTGTCTTCTTTGTATAGATAGAAAATCAGTTTATTGTCCTTACATCAAAAAAAGTTACACATACAAAAA
>JAKVQX010000103.1:0-34579 GCA_030463015.1 Geotrichum citri-aurantii
AACAACAACAACAACAACAACAGCAGCAGCAGCAACAACAACAACAACAACAACAGAAACAACAAACACCTCTTAATGCAGCGCCGTCTCAACAGTCAACTTTCAGAAGCCCCCAAATTTCTAACCAGGGCCTTTCTCAGCAGATTTCTGGTAGAAACAACCAACGCGTTCCTGGCAATAATGTCAATGATGGCTTGAACAACTCACCTCAGTTTGCCGTACAAAATCCAAACAGCGAAAATCCATTGTTTAATATTGGTAACCAGCAACAGGGTTTTGAAGGAGCGAATCCTCGTCTTTCGCCTGTAATAAACCAACAAAGACCGCAGCCAGTTGGTAACAAGCAAAACATCATTAACATCCAACAGCAAAAACAGGCCACTTCTCAAGCATCTATGGCTCAGTTTCAGCAGAATGGTTCGCTACCGCCTCAACAACAACAACAACAACAACAGCAAAAACAACAACAGCCACAACAGCCGCAACAGCCACAACAAGCACAACAAGTACAGCAGCAGCCACAACCTCAGCAACAACCTTCTCTACATCCACAGCAACAAGGTCTGCCGCAGCAGCAACAGCAGCAAAAGCCGCGTGGCCTGTTGGATAATCTTCCTCCTGATCAATTAGAGCAACTGAGGAATCTCAAAATTCAGGCTGAAAAGAATATTACTCTTCCAGACCTTACTGATAAACTCAGTCCTGGCCAGAAGCTTCAAACTTCAAATATTCTTAAAATGACTTTCCCTAGCTACCAAAAAATTGACCAGTATTTGATCATTTACTTCATGCTGAACTTGAACAAGCAGTTAGTTGTCAAGCTGTTTCAAATAAAAGCCATTTTCAGGCAACAGTGGGAAGCGTTGAGCAATGGAAGATTTTTGACCGAGCCTGAAATGGCGGAAAAAACTGGGATAGAGCTTGGTCGGTGCTTTACTTTTATTACGGAGCAGTTTCAAAAGAAAAAAATGGGAGAGAAAAAACCCCAAGAACAACAACAACAGCAACAACAACAACAGCAACAACAACAACAACAACAACAACAACAACAACAACTACAACAACAACAGCAGCAACAACAACAACAACAACAGCAACAACAACAGCAGCAGCAGCAGCAGCAACTTCAAGATCAGCAGCTACAACAGCAGCAACAACTTCAATTCCAACAACAGCAGCTACAAAAACAACAACAACAACAACAGCAGCAGCAGCAGCAGCAGCAACAGCAACAGCAACATCAACAGCCACAGCAGCAACAGCAGCAACAACAACAGCCGCAACAGCAACAGCAACAGCCGCAGCTGCAGCAGCCTCAGCCTGCAACAAAACCATCCAAACAGGCTCAACAACCAGCAGTGCAACAAATTTCACAGACACAAAAGGCTTCTAAATCACCGGTTTTAACTTCTAAAAAGGCAACCACCAAAAAACAGGGCAAACAGACTCAAGCTCAAGCTAAGAAACAACAACAGCTGGCTGCGCAGTTGAAGTTACAACAACAACAACAACAACAACAACAACAACAACAACAACAACAGCAGCAACAACAACATCAGGAATAGCAGATACAATAGCAGCAGCTAAATCATGTAAAAATTGCATGTATTTCAGACATCCTTATTTAATTTTTAAATTTTTAAATTTTTTTTTTTTTTCAATTTTTTTTTAATTTTAGCTGAATGAGTGTCAATAGCATGATGAGTTATATTTTTCACGCGCATTTTAATACACTTTAAAAAGACTCTTTACTAAAGTTTTGGAAGGTTAATAATAATGATGATAATTATAATTATAAATGATTATTCTCGGTTGTCGTAATTATTGCGATCGAAAAAAAAAAAAATAATTGTGCCGGTTTCATTGGCTTCTTGTCTCTCTCTCTCTTTCAATTTTTTTTTGTACAGTGCTGTTGCTGAAATTCCCGCAGCAAAACAGAGAAAGTATGTGTGTGCGCGCCAGGACACTCTCCGAGCAAATAAAAACAAACAAACAAAAAAACTGGACGACGACGCCGAGGAAAGCCTCATTGGTTGTTGCGTTCTTGTTCAAGATTTTGAGTCGCCCGGTATCTGCTCCGTGAATGTTTGTCGCAATAAAGCGAACTGATCTCTTTTTTTTTTTTTTGGATGAAATACTCATTCAGTGCTCTTTTGCTATCTGCCACAATCACTAAAATCAGTCTTTTCTTTTTACTTTACCTTTTTTTTCTCTCTTCTTTGGTCTCGTTTCCGAAGGTTTAGCGTTACGAGACGCAACTGCCGTGCTCTCTCTCTTTTTTTTGTTGATGCTGCTGCAAATAATACAGCCTTATACCGGCTATACCGGACTTGTCAAAAATAAAAAAAAAGTTAAATTTTTTTTCAATGGTACACTCGTAAAGCCGTGTGATCACGTGTAAGACGTCATAGAGAATGCAACTAAAAAAAAAAAGCCTTTCAATTCTGTAGTTGATGAGATAATCCTCCCCAACCCTTTTTTTTTTTTTTTTTTTTTTTTGTATTTTCTTTTTTTTTCTCTTCGCGCGGTGACAGTAGCGACTCAATGACGGAAGAGTGATTTAAAAAAAATTAATTAACAATAATATTTATTTTTAATGAATCATGTATCATCGGCGGTAACAAGAAACAGCGGAGGTAGATAGTATTTTTTTGGAACGGCTTTATAAATGACGATAGACAGTTTATGTGTTTATGGTTTTATTTACTTTTTTGAATTTGATCTGGGTAAGTTTTTTTTTTTTTTGTATGCACAATAATTTTATATTCCGTCAGTTTTTAATTTCTATTTACCGCCAAAACACAGCTCAGACAAACAGGAGAGGGAAAAAAAAAAAAAAAAAAAAAAAAAAAAATTAGAAAACTGAGATTGTCTTGGAAATTCTGAGACCTCTGTCTATAGACAACAAACATGGGCTTTTTAAAAAAAAGGAAATTCTCTTTCTTTCTAAATAAAAAAAACAAAAAAAAAACAAATCAAAAATTCGTAGGCCGCCAAAGACTTTAAAACTTTTACAGTACACACACGCGCGACGGAGTGACTTGTCTCCAGCTAAACGTGAAAAAAAAGAAAGAGGGACGTATTTGCGAGAGGCTAACACAAGCGGTGGAGTTGTAATACTGATAAAAATTTGTCAAAAATTTTTTTTTTTTTCATTTGTTATCATTATCATTTTTTTGAAGGGATTTAGATTCTGCCGGCATCAGCCTCTCACTTCACCCTGCAAATGGAGTATTTTATACAAGGCCAAAATAACATAAAAAAAAACCCCCGCCAAGCAGTGGCGTATTTCTCGGCATTGAATGACAGAGATTTTTCAACCCTTTCTAAACGCCGTCTCATTTTTTAGTAACTTGTAATTATTGTTAAAAAAAAAATTTAAATCAAATTTAAAATAAAGTACATTTGTATGTGTGTGTGTGGCTTTTAAATACCGTTTTTGTTGTGTTCTCAGATATGATGTCAAAGATGGTCAGTTACTGGCCTATGACAACCCTCAATGTACTAATGTTTTTTTTTTTTTTTCATTTTTGTTTGTTGTCGTTGAAAATTTTTTTTTCGAACGGCTGACCTAGACCCGACTCCGCGAGGCTGCTACGCCCTTACCGCCAGAGAGAGTGAAATTATTTTTAAAACTTTTTGTTTTTTTGCCTCAGGGCTCAACTGAGTAATCAGTCAGACTCAGATGGTGGAATAACTCAGAGCTAAGAACCTGTCGTAGTTTACTACAACTATTACTACCACTACCTTTGTTTAAAATTGATCCTTTTGTTTTTTTTTTACAGTAGATGTGGGCATAGCCCAGTGTGTTCTTCATGAATGCCATACGTAATTTTTTTTGAGACAGGTACTATACGTGCCCATAAGAGAGGGTAGGAGGAGGGATAAGCTATGGTTTAAAAAAAATCACAACAGTAACAAATTAAGAATGTTCTTTGTGCAGTAGTTTTGGTCTATATACTTTTTTTTTTTTAAAAAAATGATTAATGTGTTAGATAAATTGTTTTAATTGTTATGGCTGTTGTTTCATGTCTATTTTTTACTCTTATTCTTGTTCTTATTGATGATTGAATTTTTTAATGTCTTTTTTTTAATACGCGGCGTTATTTCTTTCAAGGAAAAAAAGCAAAAAAAAAAAGGAAAAAAAATAAATCTATTTAAAATTAGGTGTACGTTGGGTGTAGATGAACCGAGATAGTCACCCCTGGATTAGTCTTTTTTTTTTTTTTTTTGGTATTTTCTATATACTGTTTTAAATGGTATGAATTAAAAGTTGTATTTGTGCAAGGCTTAGGTACCTTTTATTTTTTTCAACCCTTGACTATAGTAATATTTAGTAATATATATTTTTTTACTATCACTAATCATTTTCAAAAATAAAAATCCTAAACAAGCGAGTAATTTTTTTTAATTTCTTGTTCTCCTTCCTTCCCCCCCTCAAAAAAAAAATCTTTTTTTTTTTTACCCCAACCCAATTTACGGTTTATCTTTAAAAAACAAAATCAAATCTCTGAGCGTTGATTGGGGAACGGCTAAAAAAAAAAAAAAATTTATCAAAAAAAAGAAATAAAAATATATTAAAATTTTTTTTTTTTTGAAAAGGGAGAGAACTCCCGTAAAACGGGAATAAGAAGAAGGATAGAAAAAAACACTCAAAAACATTTTTTTTTTTTTAAAAAAAAAAAAAGCCTCGTATGCGTGTGGTGATGTACCAAACAAATTGTAAGGCTTTGATTAATGGGAAGAAGAAAATACATAATTTAAAAATGAAAAATTTTTTAATAACACTCTCTTGCAAACAAAATATTTTTGATTCAAGTCTCAAGTCACATCAAACTCACTTTGTAATAATTTTTTTTTTCTATTTTGACATGTATGGTGTATTAAAATTATACAAAAAATTAAAACACTTGTGTCACAAATAAATGCGCCTCTCATTCACTTACCTGACACTTTAAACTTCATTTTGGAATTTTTATTTTATGTGAATCCCCCCCTCCCTCCATGAGATGTACCTAACTAAAGGTGCTATATTTTTAATTCAATTTTTTTTAAAAATTTCAACAGGTTTTTCTTTTTTTTTTTTTTTTGAAAAAAAAAAAGAGATTGAAAATTAACTTTTACTGCAGTATGACGTTTCTAGGAGTTTTTCTTGGGTGTGTTTTTTTTTGATTCAAATTTTTTTTCAATCTTTTTCACCTTCTTTTTTTTTTTTTTTTTTTTTTTTTCTCTTTCTCATTTAATCATTTTTTTCTTAGTTCTGGGCTATGAGATCTTAGAGACCCCACCCTATTTTTAAACTATCAACTGTATTTAGCGAGTGAAAGAAAGAGGATACAGGACGGTAAGGAGGAGGCCCATGATTCAAGCGTGAAAGGGGTTATACATGTGTATGTGTGTGTATATGTGCCTTTACTTTTTTGTTGCTAAACTCATGTTTACTAAGGAGAATTCTTTTTTTTTTTTTGGAATTGTTAATTTACAAATTAAAAAAAAAAAAAAAAGAAATCAAACACAAATCAACAACCAACAATTGTAGGCAAAAAAAAAAAAAAAAAATTTAGAAACTGTCTCAGAACTTGAAAATTTTATAAAATACAAAAAAAAAAAATTGTGCCTGTATAGACAATTTTTTTTTGGATGATAAGCTTAGCCACGCCATGAAATAAGTTTGTATTACTTAAAAAAAAAAAAAAAAAAAAGGGTGTGCTTATTTGTACTATAGATTCTGTAGTTCCAGTCCTTTTTTTTTTTTCTTTCCTTCTTGCTTTTTATCTACCCCATCCTCCTCACACCGTACCGGGGGATTAACGGGCCGGTGGCTCTGACGACAGATCCAAGCAAAAAAAAAAAAAAAAAAAAGAACTCGACTAGAAATTGTTTTTTTTTTTTTTTTTTTTAAAAAATTTTTGATATTGTAAACGTTTTTTTTTTTTTTTCCTTAAAAAATTTGAATCAAAAGGTTTTTTTTTTTTAACAGCAAAACAAAAATCCAAGTACAATGTAAAGAATGGCTAATTGTAATTCCTCTCTATGAGTGGTCTCTTTTTATATTTCAATTTTTTAATTCTATTTCAGAGCTGGTAATTTTAATCCTTTTCAATTCTTAGTTCAAAACCTTCTCAATAGAGTTTTTTTGAGTTCTCTGCTTTTTAAAATTTGGCGAAATTTTGAATGTGACAAAAAAACCATCAAAAGCATAGTGATTGGAATTATTTTATGTACTACACTTTGACGTTAATGTCTGTCTGGTTAAAAAAAAAAAATTACAAAAAAAAACCACCTCCAGACTCAATTCACGCGGCGTACACGGCGGGAAACTGCGCAAACAACTAAAAAAAATTTTTTACCAACAAGATTTTTTATCCTTTTTTCAGAACAAAAAAAAAAAAAAAAAAAAAAAACTTATTTTGCTGGGGTGGAGGAACTCAATTCTGTAATAGTTCCCGTCTTTGTTCCGTTGCCGCCAGCCGCCGCCGCACTGTTGTTGGACTTGCCCTTCTCCCAAAAGTCCAACGACACAACCACGTCAAACCCGTTTTCGTCCTCATACACGAACACAATCTCGCGGGTGTTCTCATGCAAAAACCGAATGTTCTCTCCTGTAATCACGCGCACAAGCTCCGCTGTGTCAATGTGCCGAATCTCCACAAAGTTGGGTTCAAATGCAATTAGATATGGGTAACTCAACGAAAAGCCCTGCGGCAGACCCTCCCAATGAATCATCCATTCTGGACGAGACCGCCAACCGTTACGGTTCACAAAGAATGAAAAGTCGGCGTAGTTGAGCAAGAAGTCCTTATGCAAGCGGTAGATGGCCATAGGCTTGAGAGCCTCACGACGGATCACAAAGTCAAGTGACGTGTCCGCAGGGTCCAACAGTGACTGCGACTCTAATGTCTCAAGACTTACAATCTCAAAACCCTTCGCACAGCCCACACACAAGTTGCTCGTCAAGAAAGAAATTGAGATGATCTCACTAGGAATACCAAACTCTTTAAATACCTTAAGACCTTCGTTTTGGCTGGCAAGCAGCTTGCGTAGCGCTGGCTGTCTTTTTCCGCGTGGGTTTGGGTCAACAGGTTCAAGCACCCGCACCGTCGAGTTCATACTTCCAGACTTGGCCGTACACACCAGTATGCGGCCCAGACACAATCCCACCTTGTAAAAGTTAATGTGGCCCATAATCTTGCGGGCACGGCGCTCGTTGCCTGTTGGCTCAGTAGATTCCAAAACATCCAATGGCCACGAATAGAGTGTCTTGTCCGACAATGCTAAGAGCATATTATACTCTTCAATCACGTCAATCTGTGTGATTGTTGAGATCTTGATCACAATCTGCGGTTTGCTCACCACGCGACCGGTGGGCGTAGTCTTCAAGTCTGACAAAAAGATACCATTGTCAGTTCCGTATAACAATTTACGGCCACCGTCCAAAGGTGTTAGGCAGTTAACTCTGTTGCTAGCATCAAAAAATCCCTTCATCAAAATTTGTTGAGTGTAAACATCGGCTTTTTCAATGAGGACCTTCTTTTGGCTCATAATGTGCTCAACCCATTTCTTCCGGCCAATGAACGTACTTGAGTAGAGGACCAGGTCGTATCCTCGACGGCCTAGATGCTGAAACAAAATTGGATACTTATTCTGGGCTGTTTCTTTAGCCGTGGGTTGGGTCTTTGCAATCAGTGTCGATGTAGGGGCACGCTTACCACCAAAGCCCTTCGTAGGGGCCTCGTCACTTTCTGTGATAACCAATAGCTCGAGCGGAATAGGTTTGCGATGGACCTTGAGCTGTTCACGCTTATTCACAATTTTGACACGAACAAAAAGCAAGCTATTGTCAAATAAATAACATTGCACGTCTCCCTGGTTCTCCTTGTCCTGGGTACGCTTTTTGAATGAGCCCTTAAAAATGATCAGCCGATTTTCGTCCGTTAACTTCAGATCAACCCTTTCCCCAGGCCGGAACATTAAGTTTTGGTTAAGCTGCATGAGCTGCAATCGGTTTTCGGCTTTACCACTCTCAACGTTAACCTTAGTCAAAAACTCTCTCACAAGCATGCGTGCCTTGGGTAAATTTTCTTTGTCTGGACTGGTTTCATCAGTAGCCTTTAACACGGCATCGAGCAACAAGGGATAACGCGCCAGTCTTGTTGTGGGCTTAGTTAGATAACCGTTCAATTCGAGTTTCCTGGATTCCTTTAAGCGCTCAGTCTCGTCCACAAACTTTGCAAATGCAGGATTGACACTTTTTTCTCGCTCAAATTCGTATTTCGCATATACCTGCTGCGCACCGTAGCGAATAAAGGGCTCAAACTTGGGAACATGCTCTAGCATGATATCACCAACTTGTCGTACAATCGGAGCTTGTTGCTGACGCTTAGTAAGTGCTTCTGCAAGCTTGACGTTTACGGCATGAACATCAAGAATCAGTCCGAAAACTGCCCGGATAAACTTTTCTCTGCGGTTCTCCGGAATAATATTAGATCCCCGTAGCGGCTTGATCCAGAAATCACGTAAATACTCCAAGTCTTTAACAAAATCTCGCTCAGTGTAAATAAGCTCGCAAATAATTTCTTGTCGCTTCTGTTCTTTTTCACTAACAGTGTCGGCAGTCTCCTTGGAAACAGTATTGATCCAAAGTTTCTGTTCCTTTTCATCGTCACCATGAAGAGACAATCGGCTGTCTGCACGTTTTAGTACAGACTGCGGCTTCATGTTCAGCCTCGCTTGCTGCTCTAGACGGCGCGGACAAGCGATCGAGTAGCACAGCTGGTCGCGCGTGCAGGTTGGCGAATAGCACTCAGTCAGCAGCGTAAACACACCATTGACTGGCACAGTCGCAGACCCCATATTATTGCTCTCATTTGACTGACCATCCACAACCATCTCGTTGAACTGGTAGAGCTCATTGCTAGTATCCCTTAATCTGTGATCGTAGGTGACGTCGTGAAAAAACTTCTGTGCATCTAGGGCTCTTCCAAGAAGCAAAGCCAAATTTCTATCAGTGGTCTTAATAATGTATGCAATTACATCAACAGCCTCAGCACCAGTGAATGCGTCGTTGTAAGTCAACTCATCTTTAATGCGGACACCCAGGTTTATTCGCTGGCGAAACGTGTCAGCGACCCTGGAGAGCATGGCGGGGTAGACAAGAGGTATACGACGAGTCGTTGTTAAAATTGTTGAGTGAGAAGCCATGCTGTTAAATGACGCATGATGATCAAGCTCAGACACGTTACTAGACACTGACTGTGAGCGATGAGATGCATCACTAGTGCTATTAACAAGTGTGTTGACTGAGGGGGTTGACTTTGAGTTCCGCGAAGAGTTACTGAGCGAGTTGTCGTTTCCGCCGATGATATTGGCCTCTGGACCCTGGCGCCTAGGAATTACGCGTCCAGACAACGTCATGGTCTGACTGCGATGGCTTTCGCGATCGTATGGCGCGTTTGCCATTCTGGCTGACGAGGCCGTCATAGACATGCTACGCATGCCTGCTGCAGACTGATTGATTCCACTCCCTCCTTCTGGAATTGAGCTGTACCGTCCTTGTCCATGTTGTGGATTATGATTATGGATGTTATTGAAGTTGTTGAACGTATTAGGATTGTTGAGATTGTTGTGGCTGTGGCTCTGTGGTAAGTTTTGATGCACTGGTGTTGAGACCGACCGCGGTTGAGGTGTTCTGCTCATGGGAATTGCGCCAGGGAGTTGAGCTGAGCCAGAATTCTGTTGTTGTGGACTATAGAAGCTCTGCTGGGGAGGCTGCTGATGGGATTGATGAAATTGCTGGGGAGGAGGAGGAGATGTAGAATCTCGCGGCCTTTGCAAAAATTGTTGATGATTTGATTGAGGCTGTTGCTGATGTAGCTGTTGATGGGGCAATCCAGGCGATCCTGTTCGCACCGGCTGGCGTTGCGCAAAGTTTGGAGGGGGCCGATTTGTACCGTGTCTCATCTGCGGAGGAGGCGGCGGCGGCGATGCAAAGGGGGTTTGGCTTGAAAAATCAAAGCCAGCAGATAGCGAGTTTTCGTTGCTGAGCTTGGTTCTCAGTGTGCTCTCACCACCGTACGGCCTAGGTGATTGAGAATAATTGTTCTGGCCTGGTTGAGGAGGTCGATTCTGGGGTCGAGGAAAGCTATTGTTGCTAGGAGTGCGAGGGCTTTGAGTCATAGCACGATTTGGCGGGCCTTGTTGAAAGTATTGGGGTTGCTGAGGTTGGTGCTGTTGTTGAAAGTGCTCGTACGAGTCCATTTGAGAAGAAGACATGGCTCTGTCGTTGAAAACCTGCTGCTGCTGCTGCGCATTAGGGGGTGCAGTTGTAGTTCTTGAAATAGGAGACATGGCATTTTGTTGATAGGGCTGCTGAGACTGTGGAGGGGGAGGCGTGTTACTATATGGGTATGGCCGGCCGGACTGACCTCTACCGGGGGGTGGAGCAGATCCAAAGATGTTTGAGAAAGCGGCTTCGCGCTGAGACTGGCCCATTGGTTTTGCCTGATTTCTGTTTCCATCAGTCATTTTTACTTTAGTATAATATCAGATTGATGATGAAGCGAATTAATTCTACTATCAGAGACTGTTAGTTAGTTGGGGTTTTGAGGTTGAAGATATAGAGAACTAAACATACACAGAGCTTTGAGGCTTCACAAAACTTTAGTCGTAATCAACAAGAAATAATACAACAATAGTTAACTGCGTAATCGGAAAAAGGGCAATCCAAAAACAAAACTGTATTTTTTTTTTTGGTTTTTGTTTTTTTAAAATTAAGTAGAAGAAGATGAGGATATAGGTATCTTCCAAAAAAAAAAAACAAGATTGCCTGGTGGAGGGTGGTGATTAGTACCGTATCTTAAAGACCCTCTGTTGGGTACGTTTCAACAGGTCTAGAGTGTGCTGTGTAGAGAACGATGGTGATTGCACAAAAAGAAAAAAAAATTGTTGCCAGCACGGTATCAAGACAAACAATGAATCTTCCTACAATATTGATTCAAAAAGTCGTATTAAAAAATAATTTTTTTGAGTCTGTGTGGATGAAGCTATGAGTCCCTGATTGAAAGGGCTATGATGTTTGACAACAAAAAAAAAAAAAAAAGAAACAAAAAAAAGAAGGAGGTAAAAGGGTTGAAAGTTGGAGGAGGGAGAAAAGAAAAAGGGAAGAAAAAAAAAAAAAAAAAAAAAATTGATTAATTGTAATTTAGAGTAATCATCATAACAACAAACATGATGATAATGGTAACAACGACTAATAAACAAAAAAAAATTAAAAAAAAAAGATTGCATGTTCCATGATTTAAAATAAATATTTAAGTGACAGTAAAGTTTAGGTTTTTATCTCATTATACAACTCTACACATTGTTGTCACCAAACGTGCTGACCTCTAAATGTCCTCTTTGACACCCTGTCGAAAAAAATCAACTCTGAGCCCTCCTATCTAATGTTAAATGATAGCATTTTTTTTTTTTTTTGTTTTGTTTAGTGTCAATAAAATAAAATTTTTGATCAAAATTGTTTTTTAAATTTTTTATGTACTGAAGCATCAGAATTGTCTTCTTATGTGTTAAAAAACGCTTTTACAGTGTTGCCGTCTACAAACTCCCCCAGACACTTAGCGAGTATCGGCCATGCACAGACCTCGCCTAAGTGCACCAACCTGCTATCTGCATAAGTCTCTCAACATTTCGTGCATTTGTGCTCAATGTCAAAACCTTCAATCAACTCAAGTCTTAAGGTCTAAGCTTGAAAACACACTAAAGGTGTTCCTTTCACAGTTTTCCCATACAAAAGTTGGCGTAGCTGTCATTTTCTATTTATTTTCTTTTATTCCCTTTTCTTCCTACTTTCTATCTCTCTCTCTCTTGTTTAGCCTTGTTCTTGTCTACGCAACCCAACTTCACACGGAAACGGACACCTTTTTCTGGTCAACTTTTCGAAAACCCACAACTGCAAAATGCCTGTAAGTGTTGATTTTATGTCAATTGTCATTATTTCGGTTCTCCCATTCTAAAGATCTCCGAGTTTGACGACTTAATTGCAAACGTTTATCACTTTGTGATTCTAATTGCCAACTGGACGTCTCTAATTTACATTTTCTTGTTACAATTATAGGCATACCATTCAACATTTATTAAAGACGGTCCTGATGTACGGACAATTGGTAAGGAATTATGATTTTGTACCCCTCCTCCTCCTCCCCTTCATCTCTTGAACATTTTTTTTTTAAATCCAGCCAACACTAACTTTCTAAAAGGCAACTTTGCAGTTCTGCCACTGAAAACCCAGTTCAGAGGCCCCTCTTACCCCTCGAGCGAAGACTACGATATTATTGATGAGATTCTCGACCTTTTCCGCGCCAACTCTTTTTTTCGCAACTTTGAAATTAAGGGCCCTGCCGACCGCACTCTCATCTACGGCATTCTGTTTATTTCCGATTGTCTGAACAAACTCAAGCCCGACACGTCGGCTAACGAGGCTAACCGTTTGTTCAACACTCTTGCTGTTGAGCACTTTTCTATTCCCGGCGACCCCGGCTTCCCTCTCAACTCGCTCTACCTGCCGCCGAGAGACAGACTGGAGAGTGATACCCTTAAAGGCTACCTGACTCAATTTAGACAGGAGCTTGCTCTGCGTCTCATTGCTAGAATCTACCCCAACAACGAAACTGTGCCAAACAAGTACTGGCTTGCCTTCACCCGCAGACGCTTTATGAACAAAAGTCTTAGTTAATATAGGATTTTGGTTTATTGTTAGTTTGGTATTAGAAAGGTGAAATAATAAATTTATGAAAACTCTTGGACAAAACCAAACATAATCTTGAACAAAACAAAAACAAAACAAAAACAAAAAAAAACAAAAAAAAACAACCTGTTTCACATTAAAATAAATAGTAGTTTAAAAAGGCACTAGAGTCACTCAAAAAATAAACTCGTTGGACGAGGACTCGGATCCTTCTTTTATGTCATGCTCTTCTTTAGCTTCATGATAAATAAGAGCTTGAACAATGTTTGCAATTTCAACACTATTCTCACGCGCTGTCGCCAACCTGGCACTGCTGGTATTAGAGAAAAACGCGGTAAGGCCTGCCTTGATGAGTACCTTGTCCATCTCGCGCTCGTAGTAGGCCTTCTTCAAAAGATCTTGAGTGTGACAGAGAGCGGATCTTGCCACCTCTAAAGCCGGCTTTAATAACACAAGTGAAGGACCATTTTCAATGATGTGCTGAATCTTGGTTCGAGCAAAAAAGTAGACCTTGAAAAAGTGATCGCTGTTGGTCATTCCTAAATGTCGTAAGCTCACCAAAACACGGTGCTCCATGTTTTCTTCGTTATCACAAAGATTCAATATTTTCACAGCCAAATACATGCACAGCAACGAAGTAGTGTTATCACTGGAAATAAAAGACTTGAGAGGCGACGGGATTTCATCTTGAATTTGATCAACCGAAAAACCGGAAATCCAAAAGAAATCCTTCAACTCAGAATTGGACCGAGAGCCCAAGTACAGAACAAAAAGAAAAGGCATGTAACTAGGAAAATGCTTTCTATTTGAAGCAAAATGAAGGCTATCACTTGACACAGTAGTAGTTTCAGACCTGGGGAAAGAGTGCGTGCTATCAAGCCGCTTTAAACTAGCAGTGCTAGCACGGTTACCAAGAGAGTTTGGTACTGATGAGCTAATTGAAATATTGTCTGATAAATCACGCTCACGGTTAGTGCTACCGTTTTTTGTAAATACCGTTAAGAGAACTTCAAAAGTTGCAAGAGTGGCGGCTCTAGAAGTTGATTTCTCCAAACCCCTCATAAGAACTAAAGTGATGTCAATTTCAAAATTCTCTTCAGTAAAATTGATTTTGGTGATGTTTTCAAAAGCAGACCAGGCTCCCTTGCTGTCATCTCTGTAATTTAAAAGATACTTTGCAATCGAAGTATTTTTAAAAACACCATAGTTGTCAAGACTCTTAAAGCAGGTCTGCAGGATCTGCAGGCCAAAGTTAAAAATCTCCATGTTGCAAGAACCCATTATAGAAATAGCCACCCAAAAGAGACGAGGCAAATACTGCGAGTCAAGTCTCAACCCGTCGGAAAGTTTGCTTATGCAAAAGACAATGCAGTTTAACAGCTCTTCTTTCAGTGTGTAATTATCTTCGTCACTAAGACAGTCAAGTAGAATTTCAAGAACAGCAGTAACAGTTGAGTCCTCAACGTCAACACGAGAGATGCATCCCAAAGCCAACAGAGCGCGGCTTTGAAAAACTGAAAACCTTCTTCTACCCATTGTTAAACAGAGATCAACAAAGCGTGACATTCTTCCAACAACTTCAGGAAAAGCAAGCAAGCTCGTCGACAAATCACACAAAATGGCCGTGCAGCTCTCGACTTGAAACATAATAGAAGAAGCAGGGTAGTTGAAATCAACTAATTTCATCTCTTCGCTAACGCCAAAGATCATGTTTCCACGATTTGAGGTGAGATCTTTCCAAATCACACTCATGTGTTCCTTTCCATCACTATCGGCCAAGCTACTGTAAAAAAGGGAATGAAGAACATTAACCATAAGATTGTACAAAGACATTCTGAAAGAGTAAGACCCAGTGTGCAGGAAAATAACAATGAAAAGACTGAACTCCACAAAATATTGTTCAACAACAACAGGATTCTCAAAAGTGATGGCTGAAAGAACTGATATCAGAATGACAAACTCCCTAAACTTGGGATGTTGAGCCAAGCCGGTGCCAATAAAAACGTTATCATCATCCAACACCATACTGCTGAGACGACTCACAATTATACCACAAACATTAGGAGATGGCATAGAAGTGAGAATGGAAACGATATCGTCCAACTGAGGACCTGAGTAAATACCGTTATCGATAAGTAAAAAGATTATCTCATCAATAACCATGGGTATCAAATTTTCGTCTTCTAAAATAACGGGCCAAATAGACTGGAGCAAAAACATGTAGTCGCGATCACCGGCAATAGAAATATCAAGGAGCTTTCTAATGATTTGATAGGTTGCTGCTATCGATTCTTCATTGTTGTCAACAAGAACATATTTGGAAAGATTTTTAATCCAGGGGATTGAGTAAACCAAAACACCTTGGCGACGATCAATTTCAGTAGATTTGAAAGCGGTAAAGATGTTTCCCAGCATTTCTAAAGTGACCTCAGGTTTAGCAGAGGCTATTGCAGTACTGAATTTTTTGACTCGTCCAAATACGTTAGCTGGAAGTCTCAATCCCTTACCACCACGAAGCACAACCCCCAAATCAAGATTAAACCGCTTCTGAATTGAGGACATGAGGTTGTACGACGCTTGTTGGGTTTTGGCTGACGAAGAACAAAGACCAGAAAGTGCAATATTTACCAGAACAGAAAATGAACTATCAATGGATGAGATAGAGATTATGTCACTGGTCCTCTCCTTGGGAAGACGGGTTTTGGCGTTTTGAACAGCTCGCACAATTTCGTGACCTTTGCTGCAATGTAAAATTATCTTGTGACCTTCAGGTCTGGTCACCTCAATAGTAAACTCATTAGGGTGACCATTGGTGTTAGACTTGTAAATGTTTGAAATCTCTTTCAGATGGTAGACATCATTACAGAAACCAGGAGAAGACTTTATGTAAGAAAAAGGCTCCTGAGATCTGATCTGAAGATACTCATTACCAAGCCTGAGAGTCACTTGCTTCATGTCCTTTCGAGAACTGCTGTAGCGATAGACATTGTTGAAAATAATGCGGACATCATTGATAATCTGTGTAGTTCTAGTATCCAGGTTTAGAGTGCTAATGTTAAAACGACTTGCAATATCCTCTGAAGTTAAAAAGTCGTAGTGGTACCTCATAGGATTAAGAAAAATACCAGAATAGTTTTGTTTGATGATGGCTCTCAAAAATGGAAGAAATTCGTTATTGACGTTGCAAAAGTAGATACCGTCACAGTTCTTAACCATCTCATCAGGAACCATCATCGTAGACATGTTTCGGACAGTGCTGGAAAAAATGTTTTCGTTTGTGTAACCAGTCACATCGTAAAAAATAGAAAATTTATCCTTCCACATTTTACTAGCAACCTGAAAATATCTGCAAACCACAAGCTCGGCGTCAACCTCATCCTTAATGTAGTTACGGCCATTGATTAAAATCAAAGGTTTTCCATATTTATCCATACCCTGACAGATAATTCGGCGATCAATTATGGGCCCCATGTCACGATGATTGTTGCGCTCAAGAAATTCTAGCAATCGGTGAGATGCCTTAATATTTGAGCAGTTGTCAATGAGAACTGGAACAGGAGTAGCTATTTTAAGAGATGTAGGACGACCGAGATTCCTAATAAGACTTGTGAGTTTTTGGCTGGTTCGAATGTCATCATCAGATAACGTTAATCCTTGAACAGACTTTAGTCTTTGATCCATAATCATCTTGTGGTTAATATCTTCCCAATGGTAGTACAAAAATCTGTGAATGACCTCAATACTAGGTTGTTCAGGTTTAGAGCCATTTACAGACGTGAAAGAACTGCTGTCATCAGCAGAATCAGGCTCCAAATTTGAAATGTTGCGCAAAAACTGAATAACAGAGTCGGAATCCGCCTTATAATTGGTGTTGTGAAGCTTAAAAATAGATAGCTTCACAAAAGAGGTAGATCCATGTGCCATGTTTTGGATCATCTTAGCAAGAAGAAGTAAAGTCCTACGAACCTCTTTAGAAGGAGGAGAATCAAGCAAACCTTCAACATCTGGAGAAACAAGAGCAGGACAAATAAATCGTAACAAGAAAAAAGAACTGACTGCAGTAACAGAACTGTTTCTAGAGAGCGGAAATTTAGGGCCAGAAGAAGAAGCAATAGTGTGGCAGACTTCACGCAAGACACTAGGAACTTCATCACAACTGCTTTTCAAAGCATTAACCAGTTTTTTTATGCACTGGTCAAACTTTTTGAAATTTGACTCAATAGTCTGGCCAGGCGGAATCTTTTCAGGATTTGTCTCAAAAACGTATTTGTCAGGATTTGCAACAATTTCATGTAGGAAAGGACCAAGTACAAGTTGCAAATAAGCGTTACCCTTCAAGTGAGCATATGTTGAAAGAATCTTGGTAGCCACACAGTTTCGTCGCAAAGTTTCCATTGGAGTCTCTGCTTTCTCAATCTCACTGGTGACTGCAGCCTTAACCAGTGTCAAACACTTTCCCTTCAAGTCAAAAATCTCTATTAAAGAGTTGGCAAAATCATCTACTTCAGAGGCAGGACACACTTCACAAAAAGAAAGAGTGATGTTAATGTGTTCAGTGAGAAAATCGACCAACTCGCTATAGTTTTTAGTCTCAACCTCACCGCTTGTAGATTGGTTGTCATGATTCAAAGTATTGTTAAGAATTTTGATGAATGAAAGTCTAATAAATTCGTCTTCTTTGAAGCCAAGAGGGAGAACAAATTTTAAGCCAACATCCATGTTTGAGTTAAGAAGCTTAGAGGCACAGCTAATGGTATTCCTCTTGAACGAGTTAAGACGGTCATCAAAACCAAAGCCGCCAGAAACAGAGCCGGTTTCCTCTGCTCGACACATTTCAAGAATGCGTAAAAATAGAGTAAAAATGGTGTCAAACATTTGTGACTTTCTTTCTATGTAGTCCTTTTCGTGTACGCTGTCAGATGGAGTCAGATGAAGATCAAAGAGAGTTTCAGTATAAGACTGCACGATAGCATACATGCAGTCTTTCTGCAGACGCTCATACTCTGCTTCTTTTCTTTTTAGACTTCTATTGCCAGTACTGTTAGAAATCATACTGTCAGTATCGTCCGAAAATTTTGCGGAGAGGCATTTGTCAAGCCAGCCAGCAAAAATTAAAGCAACGTCATTGCGAATAGTCATATCATGCTTCATGTTGAAAGTGTCCTGGTGACTGGTAATAAGTTCAAACAGATGGCAGTACTGAATTCTCAAACGAATGTTTCTCTCATCAGGGGCTGACGAGTCAAGACGTTTGACAATAGTAAGAGCTAGTGTGCCAATGTCAACAGAAAGGTAAATGTCTCCGACATTAATCTTTTCAATCACAGCACGTAAAATCATAGCAGACTGTTCTAAAAGCAAAAAATCTTGCTCTTCAAGTGTATTTCCAGACTTGCCAATTCTTGTTACAATTTCCCCCTGAATAGTCTTGAAAATAAAATGATAAGAGATTGCACTAGTGTCATTAGAGAGAACATCACGAGCAGTTTCACGTAGAAATGGCGACTCTACCAAGGTCAGCATAGATATGATCTCCAACAAAAACTTTTGAGAGGTTTTGCTAAGTTGGCCTTGTATGATCTTTTCGTTTTCGCAGATGAGAAATGGGGATAGGAGAGAGCACAAAAAGCCACAGTAGCTTCTCCACAGTTTAATCAATGACCAGTTCAAAGTAGTCATTTTTAAAATCTCATCTGTAAGGTCGTGCCAGCGCTTGTTGATAATTTTCCAGGCCTCGATTATAGGAGGGGAAATGACCTGTAGTTTTTGTAAAAAGCGAAAGAGACGTTTTTGAGTTGCCATGGTACCAGTAATAGCATAAGACGACGAGCTGAACTCAGAGAGAGTAGCAAAATTAGGCATTATTGACCAAGCAGAATCAGTCAGATGGTTCATATCTTCAATAGCAACGGCTTCAGCAACAAGACAGTTCAAAATTTGGTAAGCAAATTTGCACACTTCCGTGTTGCTAGAGCAGAGGCACACGTACATTATAGTTTCCACTGTAGAGCTTATAGATTCTCTATAGTGTCGAGGCTCAAACTGGGTGGGATCGCGCTCACAATACTGGTCCAGTTTGTAGTTTTGAGTAAGTATAACGCGGCCTTCAAGTAGTGACTTGATGAGTTCCAAATATATGGTGGCAGATGAGTCAAGATACTCATTTGCAAGAAGCAGTTTGGTGAGGACCATAGCCATGTAGCCAAATTGTTGAAATGATGGAAGAATGGGGTTGTTTCGGTTGACCATTAGATCGTCATCATTAAAGCTGGCCAGATTCTCGATTTTCAAAAAAGATTTAGAGAGGGCGATGGCCTTATCAAAAATTACTTTGTGTTTTGACTGAACGCCATCAAGAACAGCTAGAAAAAGCTCGTCTTCCTGGAAAATGGTATTATAATTGTGTTGCGTTACGATGTAGGCAGGGTTTTCAGAAAAAATCGTGTACCATAATGAAATAATTTGAACGTAACTTTTTTGAAGTTTTAGAAGATCGTTGTCTAGTTTGAGCATCGGGTTTGCATCAAGTATCTTAAGTTTTAGAGAAAATGCGTTACCAGTTGTGCGAACATACGAGTATATGTTTTGCATCATAATATTGTAGTGATCCTTAAACACGGGGATTTGTTGTAAATTAATATGACCCTGCAGTATACTGGGTATTGATTCTGGAGACTTTGAGTTCACTTTTATGAGTGGCAAGATGTCACGAAGAACAGCTTCAAAATCAAGAACCGAGTAAGAAGTAAAAAAAGAGGCTTGAAAATTATCAATCGATAAAGTCTGATCGGCAGAAGATGAAAACAGATATGGTAGCAGAATTGAGTAAATCTTTTTTGCAAAGGCAATAATCGGGCTGTTAGGAGAGCTTACTGCGTAAAGCGAGCCGGCCTTTACAATATGATATGTAGCAAAAAGAATGGCCGGATCAAATGCAGTTTGCCGAGCGTTAAGAATTTTGGAAAGAAATGCATGCTTCTTGCAATTAGAATGCTTTTTAGAAGAAGAGCGGACAATGTTGAGTTTGGAGCGAGATGGGATAATGGATGAATAGGCTTCCTCTTCTTCAAAGCACTTGGGAAGTAAGCAAATGAGCATACCAAGAATGCTCCAAGAAGAATAGTAACGCTTCGAATCATCAGTTCTCGAATAAATATGGTCAAAAAGTGACATACACAAACTGGTTACTGGATTTTCATTTTGCGATATGTATGCCAATTCTAGTGGGCGAGTATATGCCCAGTATGAGACTGATTTTTGGAAAAAAAACTCGATCGTGTGAATGTGCAGTGTTTTTTTGATAGATGGAAAAACTGTGTAAACTTCTTTGATGAGAGTGTGCAGTTTGTTTGCATCCAGGTAAAGGATTTCTAGAAGCTCAAGACCGGGAAGAAGATCAGAGTCATCAGCTTTGGCATTTTGAGCTTTGTTGAAAACTTTTCTGACGTGAGCGTACACAACGTCCCAGTTGGATGCTGAAAAATAGTGAATTATGGTTTGGATTGATGTGTCAATGCTTTCGAGAAGTATCTGATCTTCTCTTTCGCCAGTAACGTGAGAACAGCTTGAAACAGCAAGAATGCCTTTTTTGAGAATGATGGTAGGTTTGATTTTGATTAAGAAGTCGAGAACTTTTGTGACTGTTTCTGGTTCAAGAGGTTCCGGAGTGACCGAGTAAAGGAACAAATAGGTTGAGATCGTTGAACATGGCTTGTTCGTTAAGCGCTCAGGGTCTAATTGCTGTTGAAATGAACGCCACGAAGCATTCGAGATATCAGATAATAGCGTTAATAGCACAGTCAAAGATCGAAGTATAAGAATATTCTTTTTGGCGAGTTGAGTTGTTTCGGGGCCAGTCTAGTGTTAAAAAAAAAAAGTTAGGTGGGGTTAAAAAAGACAAAAAAAAAACTTAAAATACAACAGATAGGATTGTGCATACATTGTAGACATCGCGAATAATTGACATAATTCCGGGGTAAATCTCGCCATAGAGATTCTGTGTCATGAGGTCTTGGAGTGTTTCCTTTGCTAGTACATAAGTATCATCTTTGAACGTTTCTTCAACTGTGAGGCCGGTTTGATTGGGAAGCTAAAAAAAATGTAAAAAGTTAGAAATACCGACTCTGCAAATTGTTCATCAACGGTGCTAACTTCAATTAAATAAAGTTCACTAGTAGATAATAAAAGTAGAGTGTCATTTTGTCTGAGAAAAAGAGGGAAAGAACTGAAAGAAATTGACAGTCAATGGTGATAAAAACGAGGAGAGAGAGGGGATTGTTTTTTTTTGCTTCTTCTTATTTTAAAAATTTATAAATTTAAAGAATAATTGAAACATTGTGATTAAAGATACTCACAATAGTAGGATATAGAAAAAAAAATTGTGGAAATATAAGAGTAAAGATGATAGAAGTGAGAAGTGTAAACACAATATTTGACTCAGGTGTATGGAATGAAGCAGCGGTAGAAGGGAAAAGATAGAATACTTACAATTTTTTTAAGTCTATTGATAAAGTGAGGCAGGATCGTAGAGCCTGTGCCCCATTGTTGAATTGATTTTGACATGGTGATAATTAAAATATAGCTGTTTATGTTACTTTTTCCTGTTTTGAGTAATTGGAGTTGTGTGTGAGGTTGTAGGATTGAAGAAGAAACGTGCTTGGAGCTTTGAGCCCTGGTGTGGGAAAAAAAAAAGATTAAAAAAATAAAAGTGGTGAAAGATGATGAAGCAAAAAAAAAATAAAGAGCAAAACCGTTAGATTTTAAATCGTTTTTGATTTTTTTGTCACTTTCCTTCTTGATTTTAGCTGGCTAAATGCTCTTTTTCTTCACAAATGTTATACAAGACAAAAAGAGTATCGATCAAAGACTCTAGGGTGAAGAAAAGACAACCTGAAAAAAAATTATGATGAGTGGTTGTGGTTTGTTAGCGGGTGATGGCTAGAACTAGCGTCAAATTTGCCAGGGTTGATTTCTAGTAAAAAGTCGAATAAAATAAATGGTCTTTAGAGATTACAGGAAACAAAAATTAATTGATCTGGCGTTTTGCAGGTTATCGAAGAGTGTTAGAAATTAATGTAATGGCGTAGATGATTGATTAAAGAGTAGTTAAGAAGAAGAAAAAGAAGAATTATAAATTAATTTTTTACAAATAATAATTGAAATTAGAAGGGTGTAGATTTTTTCCAATATAAAAGGATAAAATATGTTTATTGGAAATCAAAGATAATAAGATTTTTTAACTGTTTTGGTGATTATTTGAGTTTTAGTTTTTTTATGGTGTCAACTGCTCTAGTTTTTTACTGATTCTGATTTTACACAGGTGGTGGTGATGAATTGTTTTGTATGATTCATTGACTTGAAAGCCAAGAAAGAATGATTTTTAGTTGAAATTGTTGCTGGTATCATACTATCAGAATTGTTGTTGGTGGTGGTAAGGGAGTTACAGTATTTTTTTTCAAAAAATAAATTAAAATAAAAAAAAAAATTAAAAAAAAAAAAAAAAAAAACGCTAAAGCATTAAGTGACGATAGAATCAATTTACCTTATTGCCTTAATTTTGTTTCCCACCATATAATGGGGCGACGCTAGACCTTAACAGCTTCGTCACTATGCAGGTTGGTACTGTAGACTTTTAACAGTTTATGGATGCCCGCCGCAGTTTTAACTTTATTTCTTTTGTTTTAATTTTTTTTTTTTTTTTCATTGTTGTTAAAAAAAAAAAACCATTCTCAACGGTCTCTTTTGAGTTTTTGGTGATGTTGTTAAAGCTGTCGCTAATTTTCAGTTTTTTTGGTTGTTGTTTTTATACGAGAGGCAAACTTGCCAAAAAAACACTGCTTTATCACAAAACCAATAGAGTTTTTCCCCCACTTTCTTTTTTTTATTTTTTGGATTTTTTGGATTTTTTGGATTTTTTTTTTACAAAGGAAAAAAAGAAGGAAAAAAACGGGCCTTTTCTATAGAAGTTCCTGTCAAGGACCAAACACAAGCAAAACCTTTCTTTTTAGCCACTATTTAACACTGAAGCTTCTGAGAGTATCAAAATTGTCTAAAATTACCTCAATTTTTTCTTCTTATCAGTATTGTTATCGAGATATCTATATATCTCTTGTGCACCTTGAATTTTTTTTTTTTTTTTAAAATTCTATTACAAATTCAACCCGAGAATTGGGGTAGTTTAGTCGAGTACTTAAAAACGGGAATATATAAAGCGAGTACACGTAGCGGGGTTTGATAATCGATCCGTGTGATTCTTTGCAACGCAAAATTATAATCCTTATAGCAAAATCACATATTCTAACTGCCGGGTTAGAGATTCTCTCTATTTCACTGACGGTTATAAAATTAACGGCACTAGAAACGTTTCAGATCTTCCTAACGTACTCCAGACCAAGTTTTTTTGGGTCTTTTCAAAGCGGGGGAAAATCTTGCGGCTTATGAAAGAACTTCTCAGCATTTCTGCGCCTAGAAAAACAGGCGCGTTACTTAAAACCCCAGGTTTGGGTAAGCCTATTGCTTTTTTTAGTAATGCAATTATCTCATGTGCGTAATGAACACTACTAAGGGAGTCTTATGGAGGGTCTCATTAATAGAAAGAAAATTAGTCCATTGTCCTGACATCTAAAAGTTTGCAGGACTTACAGAGGCAAAGGTTTTTTGAACAATTATTTTTGTTTTTTCTTTTTTTTAGGTTGCTATTTTTTTTTTTTTTTTTTTTTTTTTTTTTTTTTGCAATTTTGACTTTTTGTGAGAGGTATAAAAAAAAAGGTATTTTCTTTCTTTCCACGTGCCTAAAAAAACATTTTACGGACGCTTAAATAATTTGCAAAGTTTTAGTCTGAAGCAGTGAATTTTGAAAAGATTGAATGAAAAAGCCAAGGAAAAAAAATTAAAGCAATTTTTATTCATGTAGTTAGTACCTCTCCCAATTAGGACAAACGTCAGTCCCCCAGCTTTTACTACTTATTACAAGCACGATCCTAGATGCTTTTATGATAGAACTGTACATTATTTCCCACTGGACCACTGAGACAGACATGTATGACATAGAGTTTTAGGCAATTTTTAGCTGGATGGGCTTTGGTTTATATGGTTTTATTTTGTAGTCAATATTTTAAAACTATGAATAGTGATACTTTGTATATTGTAATGTTATCAGCTAACTGACGTTTTTTCATATAACATGGAACTATATAATGTTTTAATCAGTATAGATGTTTTCCTTCTTTTTCTATTTAAACATTTTACAAAGAAGACACTAATACAACCAATCTAGAGGATATTCATTCAGCAAATTTAGATGAGATAACAAGTTTTTTGCTTGATAAAAAAAATCTGTAGAATTCATATTTCCTTATGAAAAAAAGAAAGGCCGAATGTCAGCTTTTTGGACTTTCTTTTTTTTTTAAGATAGACAACCAAAATCAAGTTGTTTTTTTATTGAAATTTTGCATGGCAAAAATGAAAAATAAATGAGGTTAGTAAATTTTTGAATGTAAATTTTGAAAAAGGACATGGAATTTGGTATTCATTTGACAAGGTGACAAATAACGAGGTACTAATGTTGAATATAAAACCCGGTTTCAAAACTATTTTTGTCGTAGGATTTCTTTTTTACTCCATAACACTTTAGATTAGGCGTTGGCAGACCGAATAAAAAAAAAATTAAAAAATCATGGATAAACTTGCAAAGTCACAATTATCCGGTTATGAACTTAACATGCCGCCAAATTTTGAATGGTTTTCATATCTTCTTGAATCTTTCTGTCAAGAGACAAGACTTAATGTCCAGCTTGGTTTGTATAAATTCAGACCTGTTAGTTCAATATCTTTCAAAACAAACCACTTTTCTAGATGAATAACTTAACTCAACTGACATACTACAATCATGTCAATCAGCGTAAAGCTCTACAGGAAAACAGGAATTAAGATAGTTTTACCAATCGACAACTTCAATTCGGAGAACTCTGCACAAATCAAAGACAGCCCGGGTTGATTTTAACAAACCCTTCACCATAACTGTTACTGAACCACCGCCTCAAATGCGTTTTAAAGTTTTTTTTTATTTTTTTTTTTTTGTCTAATCCGCTTGAGACCAACTTACCGGGGTCTTGCGGCTCACGGAAGAATTCCGGCCTTTCAGAATTTCTGCATCCATGGGTACAGGCGCACTACAAAGAGCCCTAGACCCATGTAAAGCTGGTGTCTTCTCAGTATATATACACTTTTACCTTTAAGACGTCATATTAAACAATTAATACATGGTTTCTATTCATTTGAACCGAAGACTCAAATCTCATCTGACATACATGTATTTGAATGCCAGCATAAAACTTAACTGAATATGTGTGCAGGTTCCTTTTAATGGCCAAATGAAATCTTAAATCCAATGATAGTCTTTTTGTCGCTCAACTCAGTTTTAGAGACACCTAAAAATTTTCAAAGATCCATCGATAAAAATCCAAAGTTTTTTGTTTGAATTGAATCGGATTTTTTTAAAAACTGTAGAAACTTTACTAAAAGGTTAAAGAGAAAAACTTCAATCTTAATATGATGACCAAAAGTTTTTGAATCAGCAATTATAGCTTCTAAACAAATCTGTGATGATTTTGTCATGTTCTGATTGCTTCAGCGGCTATGATGATAAGCTTTCTTTTCTCACCATCACACATGCTGATAGAACTCTGAAAATTTGCTGCGTTATTTTAATCAATGATTTAAAGACTACTTTCGGAGTTTGAGATCAAAACCTCCGACATTAGTACTTTTATTGTCTTTTTCCGTATCTCCCCTCCCTCTTTTTTCCAGATTTCCTTAATCGAGGGTCCTTAGCAGCAGACCGTATAAAAATCACTGTAATAAGAAATGTATGGAGGAGGCTTTCATGCAACTTGTAAAGCTGGAATAAATATTTTTAAGTTTTAATAGTGACTTGATCAAGAATACCTCAGTACATGCTTGTACTTTTTTTTTCTCCCTCGTTGAGTTGAAAACAAGCTTTTGCTTGTCCAGTCTTTAAATTGGGTATTTCATCCACTACAAAGTAGTATTGAAAACTTCAAGAACAGTTCAGGGCCCATTTTTTTAAGTTTTATTCTTGTAGTGATTAATGCTCGGCTAGATTATAGGCAAGTCTCAAAAATTATCTTTAAACATTTCACCTTATAGTATAGCGGCTGCATGATAAACTTAAGTATTTGAAGATTAGGTAAACTCTAGTGATATGCGGTTTTTTGGTTTAAAACAGCTTTGAAATCAAAAAAAAGTCTTTGAAATGCTTAGTGTTTCATGTTCCAGGTTTAAGGCCTGATCCTGCCAAGCCAGTTCTTGTAGTTTTTTAACTGACAAGAATAACTAACAGCCCATTTTACTACTCAAGTATGTGTGGTCCATAACAAGAAAGTGGGCAAGTAAGCTATCAGATTTTACTGTAATCAACGATAGCATTTGTTGTACTAAAAAATCTCCTTTATCGGTTGAGACAAACTTTTTTTTGTAAAGCTCATACCAAAATTAATAACTCTTATGTAGCTCGTGAAAAATCTGACATTCTTAAATTATGCACCATCAGCTGCAGTCTTTAAATATTTTCTATTTTTAAGTACTTTAATTCATACTGTGTGCGCAAATATCACAGCTGTCGTAAGGTCTTTTAAGTCAAACAGGTTTTTTTTTTGACTGTATATTTTGAATCCTGAAACCTTCCGAATCTATCATGAAATCACTGTTAATTATCAAAATAGAATTTGAAATCAGCTCTATGTTCTTTCATAAATCAGGTTGTGGATAGACCTGTCTATGTGAGCCTGTAAAAGAAAGAATACAATCTAGCCAGCATGACCGTCGTTGACTTTTACTAATTCTTAAAAACGAATTTTACATTTTTTGACTATTGAAAAAACTAAAAAAATTTCACAGCACTACCGTATTAAATTGATCTTTCTGGTTTGAGTCGAGTGCTTGTTCTAGAAACTCGAATCAAAGTGTCCCCAATAAAGTGAAGATATTTTTTTACTAAACACGCCTTTGTACCGCAGTTTGAATTTGAAACTTGGGTATTATGATTTTGTTTTTCTCTTTCTTTTTCCCTGGCAATGATAACCTAGTAGCAGGCTCCATATCCACCAAACAACTTTTGAACTTCCAAAGTTTCCCAAAAGAATGGCTTTGGTTTCAATTAGATTGAAAAAAATTGAAAAAACGTCAGTTTAGAGGCAGATAGCCCAAATATGTTAGCAAAATTAGAAAAAATAAACAGTGAAATAGAAAATCAGTCTATTGTCTTTTCATCAAAACAGGTACACACACAGTAATAACAAAAGATACACAAAGAAGACATTAATTTAAAAATCTTTTTTTTTTTCTCTAAAAGACTCTCAAGGTAGCGCTCTCAACGCGCACAAGTAGTTTCAGCATTCAAAAGAGCCAAATTCCCCATGAATCGCTCTATGTGTCAAGAGACATCTGAGATACATAAAAACCCGGTAGGTCGATACTAGAAATTGGCAATCAGTAAAATCTTAACAAGCTGCTCTAATCAAGCGAATCATTTGTAAAAAGTTATTGATTCATTTTATTTGAAACTTAATAAAATTTATTATGAGCGATTAAAAGAAAAATCATGATAGAATAACGCAAGCATAAAAATCTATTCACTTCATTTTTTTCTTTTCATAAATTTTTTTTAGATTTACAAGTTGACATACGAAAATGACTATTCGAGTGTTAACGAACTCAACAACAATTATCAAACAAAACACCCAACATGTTTAAATTTACTTTTTTGTTAATGAAATTAACTGAAGTTGAGTTATCTTATGTTAAATGGTATCTGTAAAATCGTATAATTTTGAATGCATTTTGTGTTAATTTTAATCGACAAACTTACCAGAGCTGTTTTGAATTTTCATTATTTGGACAAATTGAGATCTGGCGTTGCCGCTGCCATCGCAAATTTCTCTTTCAAAATGAATTTGAAAAAAATCTCCTTTTTGAACAAGAAAAATTGAAGATGTTCAAGACCATTACATTTAAAACAAAACAAGGTACACATATCCATAAGACACATGCACACAAAAAACAAAGAAACTTTTTTTTAAAAATTTTTGGTTCTACGAGAATGACAAAGTGTTGAGAAATTTAAACACCCGTCAAAAGTATTGGCCTTTTATAGCATCAGTTTCCCTGTGGACAAATTAAAACGCAATTATTAAAAAGGACGTTGAGATGAACCGTTACTAGCAGGGTGAAACCAGGAATTGGCAAACAGGAAGTATAATAATGAGCAAGTTGTTTTAACCATTCGTATCGCCAGCAAAAAAAATGCCTTATAAACACAGAAAAAAAAAAGCTGACACTAGGAAAAAAACATAAAACAACCTTGGCCACAAATTTACTGCCCCTTTTCTATATTTATAGGGGAAAAAAATCAATGGAGGGCAAAGGTTGAGCTCCGAGAACACTCTCCAAAAACAACCAAGCTCAGTAAGATAGAAAGCACACTTTTTCAAGAAAAATCTGAACTGTCACCGGCTCATCGTAATGACAGTAGTTTTTTTATTTGGCATGAACCTCGGTTAAATAATTTTATTAGAGCACTATATACAACTTTTGCACAGTTTTAACACTTTTTTCTTTCTTTTGAGGAAATGCCCAGCCACTGTTTTCATAGAAGCTTACAGTGGATACAGGGATACTTGCTGTCAAACAATTCCTTTTGATGTTTTAGTAGTGGTAGAGTTGTACATTGGCCAGAACTATTCCAGTATGGGCATATTTATGGCTGATTAACTGGTGAAATGCATCTGTAACCTGTAGTAAAGTTGATTTGCCATTACAATGGTTGGTACAGGAGTACCTCGTTATAGTGTCCTTAAAGAAAAGAGCTGTCTCACTATAAGAACGCTTTTTCAATGTCCAATTCAAATTTACATACAAAATTTTCACAAACCTCGATAACTTGATATAAGAATCAACTCTCAATTCTCACATACAAAAATTCTTTTAGAAACCTTCAAACTTTAAATTTTGGTTCTCTTTAAAAGAAAAAACAAGAGAATAAGAAAAAAAAAAAAGCACAAAGAAAAACGACATGAAAATTTCTCACTACAAAATCTTTCCTTGACCACCCTCACCCTCGTGCAATTTTCTAGCACATTCATGGCAATTAATTTAAGAAACACTCCATTTAAATCAAATATAGCTGCTTATTTGTTTAAATGTTATTTAAAAAGACTGGTAACGTCACACAGTTCGCTAAAAGAACACCTCGATATAGAAACCAAAAACCTTTTAGCTCACATGATTTTTTTTAACAATTTATCACTGTATTCAGGAAAGCTTTTTGAAATTTTCATTTTAATGTTCAATTTTTTTGTGTCTCTCTACCTCCTTCCCCTTGCCCCCATCCCTTTAACACTACGTGTTGAAATCAGTGTGATCGGTTTTTGAACATACCTGGAGAGAAATCTTCAAAATTGGAAAAAAGAGTGTGTTTGGGGCGTCTCTAGAAACACGGACACGGCCACTGCGGACTTTAATTCATTCAGTACTAAACTACGTTAGGTTTTAACATTTTTCCTAAAAACTTTAGAAATAAACTAAACTAACACCTCTTTTTGACATAAATTTATTAGGTTTGTTTTAATTCGCAGTTTCGAAAAAAGTTTCATTAAAAAAAATTACACAAAATTTTGCTTTGATTTTCTCAGTTTAACTGCCTCCTCCCTCTTTAAACCACGGGGACTTTCGGCTCGTGGGAGAATTCCGGCGTTCCAAAATTTTTGTGTTTACTGTAACAAGCGCACTACAACTAGAACCATTTTCTTTTTTCATTATTAACACAAAACATCTAAATAAACATGATAGTATTAATAGTGTTATTTGTCTCGGCCTTAAAATTTCATCTAATGCTAAAAAAACTCTTTTTGTGTAATATTATAATATAATATTACTGCAAAATAGTCTAAATTCCACTGCACACTCAAGCGCCGTGCGGGTTCTAAGATTTATAAACTGTTAAATGCAAAGAAAATTAACGCTGAATTGGCAATTTGATACAAGGTTGTTGATTATATGCGCATGTAGTATGGGTATCAAAGTCTCAAAAAAAAAAAAACGTCAAAAGTAAGTAACCAAGGCTCATTATGTTTATTAAATGCATAGATACTGTTTGCTCATTCTCACATTTTTGATACTAGTTTTTAATTTGATTGTTGATTTTTTTCGCCATAAAAATTCAACTAAAAAATCCAAGTAAATTTTAGAACTGGCAAAATCAGAAGTTGGACTTTTGCGTCTCTACGAAAAAGAAAAATGAAATCAACCCGGTCTATGGAAGAAAATTGTGTGTTCTGGAATAATATGTAATCATGTACCACGAGAAAAACATACATGCTCGTAGTCTAGACACTTGAAAAAAAACTGGTTTGTGTAGTCTTAAATGGCAATTTTATAGTTAGCTGCTGAAAATCCAAATTAAAAAAAAAATTAGAACACTTCTTTTTTTTTGATCTTGCCTTTTAGTTTCTTTGAAACATTCAGTTGTTGTCACACAATGAGATAAATTTTTTTATCAATAGTGGAGACATGAATCTGAAGTTATTGTAAATTAGAGTGCTTGATACGTGATGCACCATGTATTTGATCAAACGTTTACTTTCTTGCCTTTTTAGAAAATAGTTGTCCCTAGGATGCTATTTTCTACAGTTCCATGAAAACACTTAAAGGCATTGCAAAAAAGAAAAACAACTACTGATACAGCTCTAACACCGTTAATATTTTTGAGTTCTATCTATCTAAGCTCATTCACTCCAAAGAACATTTAAGTGCTGTATCTCAGAATATTTAACGCCGTCACGGTAGTTGATTTCATAGCTTCAAGCCTTTTATACTTTTCTACCAAATTATATTTTTCATGGCGACTAAATTTTTTTTTTTTCTCCGTCCTTTTCATATCTTCCGCGTCTGCAGTAAAAGTTTAATTTGACATGTCGTCTCCTTTAAGAAGTTTTAAGCACCGACGGCGACGACAACTGTGACTGCACAGTTGGCTTAAAGCCATTTAAAACACGGAAATTGAATTGTATAGAAAACGATAAAATGCCGTTTTTTTTTTTTTTAATTTTAAGAAGCGACAAGTTCGTCAATAGTTAGTACGGTCGCAATAATAACGTTTTTTTTCCGAAAAAATAAAATCACACTACAACAACAGTAGCAGCTACAACATAAAAGACTGTTGTACTCCAAGAAATAAAAAAAAAAAAACACCCTTGCAGGAGCTTACAGGGGTCATGGCCTTCCAAACGGGCTTCGTCATAAACTGATTTGCACCAACACCCTACTGTATAGTGGTTAGCTGGGGTCGGCTAGATCTCACCCTTACCGGCAATATTCGCTTCGTCTTCGTTGGTTTTAGCGACTTTTCATAACCCCGACCCCCACGCACCACGACACGGCCTGGATGTGCACAATTAAGGTGTTTTTTTCTACAAGCTCTAGCTGAGATGTGGCTTTAAAGTTGTTTTAGCTCAACTAATTTCTTTTTTTAACATTATTTAGTCTTAGTTAGGCGTAATCCGCATAACTGTGCATACAAAGATCTTGCTCTTTTAAGAATTTTCATCTGAATCTACTGCAAGCAAAATAAATTGTGCAGCACTAATAAAAAAACCTAATTTTTTTTTTCTCTTCCTCGAAGTTATAGCCGTCGTCGTTGTGCCAGAGAATTTTTTAATGAATTTTTTTGGCGATTGATTTCTTATTATAAAAAAAACATTTTCTAAATTTTTACTTGATTTTTTTATTTTTATTCTCATAACATTGTTCACATCTCTTGTCCACCATCGTCATCTTTTAATAAACACTATGCTCAATCGGTAAAAGCCTTCTAAACTGTCGTCTTTCTTTTTTCGCCATACATTCAACCATGAATTTGATATCGCTAATATTACTGTTCTTCTATTCAATAACGGCGCGTGCTGCAACCCTTAAAACCGTCGGCGCATATCCGTGCACAGGCGACGAGACCGTCATCAACGTTTCAAACTTTACGTTCAGCTACGACGAAGGTTCTAACAATGTCACTTACGCTGTTCAGGCCTTTTCTACTCAACAGGTCAGCGTTCTGGGTAAGAATAAAATTTTCACATTTCAGTTTTTTTAGATTCAGGTCATTGTAACTAACTCTCTTTTTTTTTTTTTTTTTTTTCTCAATTTTAGCAAGTGTTAAAATCTATGCATACGGCAACAAAGTTGTCGACGAGAGCTTCAGTCTCTGTGACAGTGGTATCTCCGAGCTGTGCCCTGTAAAAAAGGGTGCTTCGTTCACAACTGGCGTTCACACAGCTCCCAAAAAGTATACTGGTGCTATATCACAGGTTGTGTATCTTGTGCCTGATCTTGAAGGTTCAATTACGATTGAGCTGCACAATGCCAGCAACCCGACACAGAATCTCGGCTGTTTCCACTCTTCTATCACTAATGGTAAATCAACCGAAACAGGTGGTGTCAAGTTTGCAACCATTGGTTTGGCTGTTGTGGCCCTCTTAGTCTCCGGAGCTTCGTCTGCAGCAAACGGCGGCAGCAGCGGCGCTGGCAGTGCTTCTACTACGGCTCCTGTGCCTACTGGAGCTGAAGGACATGCTGCAGGCGCTGCCAGTGGTGCGACTGCATCTGGTCCCGGCACCAACGTCGCTGCCGGAGGTTGGCACCCGCCAGGCTTCCCTGAGCTTTTTTCAGTGTTTCAGGGTATTGCCATATCAGGAATGTATACATTGAATTATCCAAAAACGTATCGAAACTTTTCTCAAAATGTCGGTTGGAGTACCGGTATCATCACCTGGGCCGGCATGCAAAATAGCATTGACTCGTTTAGAAACAGAACAGGAGGAAACCTGACTGCATCAAGCTACCAAAAACTGCAACAGACCACGCTAGTTTATCGGGATTCCACCAACGCTAACCAGTCTGATATTACTATCAACCCAGCTTCTAACCAAAACAGCCAGACACCACTAGTAAGACGTATACTTATGGCCCGTGCCAGAAATATAACCACAGACACTAACTCGGTTAGTTCGTCCAAGGACAATAAAAAATACGTATCTATCGTTACCGGCATTAAGGCTTATGTCGAAAAGCTTACGGTTCCCAATACAAATACGTTCATGACGATGCTAATTTGGTGGGCCATTATTGTCTGCATCTGCATTGTGGCTATCTTATCAGTCAAGTTATTTCTTGAAATTTGGTCAATTAAGGGAAACAAAAACAAAAAATTCGAGGGCTTCCGCAAACGCTACTACATTTTTCTCGCTTCAACGTTGGTCAGATTGGTGATTATTTTCTATGGCATTTGGGTGTTGTACTGTTTTTATCAGTTTAAGATTGGCGATTCTTGGGGAACACAATTGCTTGCTGGATTAGTATTAGGCATCATGACAATTGTCCTAATAGGATTTGCCATTCGCATAACTGTTTTGGCGCGCCGAGCGTCTAAATTTCACGGCGGACTTGAATATCTATTCGCCCATAAGCCGTGGATCCAAAAGTATGGTCTTTTCTACGATCAGTTCAAAATAAAGTACTGGTGGTGCTTTATTCCGACATTGATGGCTTCTTTTGGACGCAATGCGTTTGTTGCTCTCGGCCATGGTAATGGTTTTGTACAAGTGATTGGACAGATTGTAATTGATGTGCTGCTCACCATGCTCTATGTGTTTTTTATGCCGTTCAACACTAAGATGGGTAACGGAATCAACATTGCTATTCAAGTTGTTCGAGTGATCTCACTATGCCTGCTGCTTACATTTGCAGTGCAGTTTAACCTTAACCAAATTGTGGCCACCGGCCTTGGTATGGCATTAATTGTGTTGCAGGCTATTATGACTGTGCTGTTAGCAGTGCTGATCCTAATCAACGCATGCGTCGGCCTATTTAATATGACGTGTGGTAACCGCAAAAAGAAAAAGAAAGCCAAGAAAGAAAATAAGAGACGTGAAACCGAAGAACGCGAAGGGCTGGCACTGAGCGACGACGATAACATGACGAACGCGACACGGATGAGTTCTCATACTTCACACAACGAAAAGGCAGATTTCCATGAAAGCATTCATTCTATAGGTACCTCCACTCAAAACTCGTCAGCATCGACGCACAGCGGTAAGAATCCCGTGGTGATTACAGGTACACCACTTTATATTCCTGAGACAACGCCTGATAATCAAACTAGCGGAGATTCAATACGCCGGGTCGATCATGGGTTCGCCTATCAGCACGCAGCGCTGAACCAGCAGTAAGTTCAAACCAAGAACCAGGTTTAGATGACTTAAAGCCAATTCATAAAAAATGCCACGTCTTGACGCAGCTGTTGCACAAAAAAAGAAAACAAAACAAAAAAGCCTGATAGAAGTCCTTAGAGCATCAACAGTAACAACAAAATGGTAAAAAACCTTATAATCTTTGAAAACCAAGTAGGCTGTGAAAAAGGGCAGCCACCATTTACGGTGTTACAGTAAAACAGTGTAGTCATGGAGTCTACCGCCGTCAGCAACATACACAACAATGGTAGTCATGGTTCCGGTTATTAACAACCGGGTTTACGAAAAGCTGTGAGTGCTGGCTTCAGTACTACATTGTAGATATTGCTTGTTGATCTTTTTTTTTTTTTTCCTTGTTTTGGTTTTCTCTGACTGCTTCTGACGTCTTTGTATATTATTTTGGTTTTTTTTTAAAACCCCTGAAAGCAACTACACGGACGGCCAATGAGACACAGATGGTATGTAATTATTATTATTATTATTATTATTATTATTATTATTATTATTATTATTATTATTA